>WNNJ02000939.1:0-142325 GCA_012934845.2 Pomphorhynchus laevis | reverse complement strand
ATATAAAATCTTATATAATTATTTTTTATTAATTATTTATTTTATTTAAATATAATTTAATATAGACTCAGTTATGCCACATCTGTGTAAGTTCAACTATGAGAAAAAAGATCAGCCATTTCAAGTTCGCTTGTGAACCACCACCTTTAAAGTTAACATAGATTTGTATCGATTAATAATTAAGATTAATAATTAAGATTAAGACAACAAATAGTTAATTATTAATTAATAATTTGATTTTACAGGAGGCCAAGATATTATTAAAATCATCCCAAACATAAAGAGGAACTGATCTGTAATCAAGATATGATCTTGATTAAATATAATCATTAAATATAATAAATTAAACATAATACATTAAATAATGAAATTTTAAGAATTGCAACAATCTTCAATGATATTGGTTTTCTTCAAAATCATTTAAATAATTTAATAGATACATATTTTAAACTAGGTTACTATAAAAATAACATCAAGCAGAAAATAGTAAATTATATAAATCAACACAATAATATAAAGAATAAACTCTTTGGCTTCAAAATCATTTAAATAATTTAATAGATACATATTTTAAACTAGGTTGCTATAAAAATAACATCAAACAGAAAATAGTAAAATATATAAATCAACACAATAATATTTTAAATTAATTTAAAATCATAAGCGGAAAATTTTTATGGATGGCAAAATGTATAAGATACTAGATAAACAAATATCATCAAAGCGCGAGGTGCACTTTTCACCTACGGTGAAAAAGGGGGTATTTTTCACCGTAGGTGAAAAGTAAGGTATTTTTCACCTACGGTGAAAAAGGGACGTTTTTCACCGATACGGCTGGGTGCACTTTTCACCTACGGTGAAGTATTTTTCACCGTAGGTGAAAAAGGGACGTTTTTCACCGATACAAACCAAATTTTAATTAAAAAAAATTTACCCTTAAATATGAATATTGATTTAACAGACTGCATTATAAAAAGCAATAGTGGTAAACCAAAAATTGCTTACCAGGGATATTTTTATAATTTCAAAGAGTCTACTGCAGGAAAAAAGATTTGGAGGTGTAATAAGAGAGGCTGCAAGTCTCTTTTGAAAACAAATTTGGAAAATGTCTTCCAGGAAAGTACCTGCCATGACCATATTATGGAGGAAATTAAATTTAACAAAGTTCTAATCCAGAGAGGGGTTAAGGATCGAGCCTTGAAGTCTACAGAATCAGCCAGAAACGTGATCTTAAACGTTTTAAAAGAAAATTCAAAGCTCCAAGTTCCAATTGATCTCAAAAATATGAAAAGGTTGGTAAATGCGACAAGAAAAGCAAACAATTACACCATTGTTCCAAATTACGACATCCCCGAAGAGCTGTTTTTTACAACGGAGAATAAACAGTTTTTATTTTTTGATAGCGGGATGGACGATATAAACAGAGTTTTAATCTTCACAACAGAGGAAAATTTAAAACATTTGGTATATTCAGATGTTCTGATATGTGATGGCACATTTCGAAGCGCACCAACTTCGTTTTCTCAAATTTTTACTATACAGTGCAGAATAAGGAATATGTTTTTGCCGATGATGTTTTGTTTCATGAAACAGAAATGAGACGTCTTACAATTCTATTTTCGAATGGTTAATGTCGAAAAATCCAAATGTGGGATCTAATGCTAAATCTATAATTCTCGATTTTGAGCAATCTAGTTATAAATCGATCAAAAATAATTTTAAAAATTCCCAACTATACGGTTGTTGCTTTCATTTGGGGCAAATTATTTGGCGAAAAGTCCAGAATCTGAAATTCGCATCAGAACTTATTAATAATGCACCAATTAAACTTCAAGTCAAGATGATTTTGGCATTAAGCTTTGTATCTTTAGAAGATGTTTCACTGTATGCTGACGAATTAAGACTATATATTGTGGAACAAAAATCTTTAGATGTTTTGAATCTTTACGAATGGTTTGTACGTCAATACATAAACAATGAAACTGGCAACAATCATATTTCTTTTTGGAATGTAAAACTCCGCACGGAAAACGGTATTCCGAGGACAACGAATTCGCTCGAGGGTTACCACAGACATCTCAATACATTAATAAACATAAAACAGACTTCAATAATTCCCATTTTGAACGAGTTGAAGAATGAACAAACGATTACTGAGAATAAATTATTTTTGTCCTTATACAAAGATCCCGTCCCAAGAATTGATACCGTAAAGGACCTGCTCTTAAAATATAATGCACTGCCCCCAGTAGATTATTTAAAATATATTGCTTTAAATTTTAATTGGAAGCTAGATTAAATAAAAAAAAATTTCTATTTTTTAATTAAATTTTGGTTTGTCTCGGTGAAAAACGTCCATTTTTCACCGTAGGTGAAAAACACCCCCTTTTTCACCGTAGGTGAAAAGTGCACCCAATCATCATCAAAGAAATACGTCATTAGCATGCATTTGGCCCCGCTGCTACGTTTGGTCGAAGAATATTGGCCGAAAACTGATTACAAAGCAGTTCCTCCCGACGAAGAAATTAATAATTTATTAATTTAATTATTAATAATTTATTCATAAAATTTGACTTTTATTCTAAATTATAATTTTTAACTTGATGAAAATTATATAAAATAATAAAATATTATATATATTTTATATTATATAAATTATATTAAAGATATATATAAGGATTATATTATTATATTTAGATAAGGATTATATTAGATTTTTAATAATGCATTACCCGAAAGTGACGGATTACCCCATTAAATGACAAATCAGAACAGATAATTGAGTCTAATTATATTAAATTACTTTTAAGATGTTATACATCTATATCAAGTAAAAAAATTTCAAGTTTTTATCAAATAAAAACTTGAAATTTAAAATAAAAGTAAATTTTTATGAATTGAGTAATAAATAAGAGATGATATATCAGAAAAAGGACGTTAGGCATTTATAAATGCCTAACGTCTGTAGGCGAAGTTTCAGAATAAGGATTAGAGGTCATCAGGAGGAACTGCTATGTAATTAGAATTCGGTCCATATTCCATAAGCACCGAAAATCCACGTGCTACACAACCTCGTTATTGTCATTACCTGGTATTTTATCAATTATTTAATTAACATTAAAAGCGATACTAGTATTTTTAAAGCCACAATTCTGCTGTAATATGACTAAAATTCCAAATATTAGAAGTTGTAAATTGTATATAATCTGAAAAATGAAACTGTTAAAGAGAAGTCAATTCAAAAATAAGTCATTCAATTAAGCAGGTTTAAAATTGCATGGCAATGTTATCAACTTGGATTGTGATATAAAATATATTAAATTTTAAATTTCAATTAAATACTGATTTTAGTTCAACTTGCAATTAACATATGCGAATTTAAAAGCATTTCAACATATGTTAATTAAAAAGTAATTTATAGAACATGTTAACAACTGCAAAATATGGAAATGGCATAAAATTACATGATTGCATTCCAGTTATTGCTCCATGATTTACGCTTAATAATTATGAAAACGTTCATGACGACCGTGAAAAGTCAGATGAAACATGAAGGCTTGACAAAAAATACGGTTTTTCTTCAACAAATTATAACATTTTCATTTCTAATAATTCGAAAATTTACAATTTTGTAAATTTACAAAATTGGAGTTGCAAGTTGCAAATTGTTTTCTGTCAAGAAATTGAGGAACGTAAGTTCATCCTATAATAATTTCAGAATATTAAATTTTAATTAAATTAAAAAAACTGATATTTTATAAGTCGTCTGATCTATAATTTTGTATTGTCAGGAATGTTACCTGAGCAAAGATCATTACAGATATCTATGCAAATATACAGATCCCTTTTTGGATTATAGTTTTACAAACAAAGTTTTACGAAACGTAAATTTTAATATAAATTTTCGTATTGAGCAAATGTACAGACTTTTGTTAGTCAACTGAGTTATCTTTAATTAAAATATTATTCGACCACGAATATTGATGTAAGAAGTTCACCGATGGCAATTGAAATTACCACAAATTAAGGCTCTGGGCTATTAATTTCACTCAATTTTCTTACGTTAAATGTAAAAAATAATTAATATTAATTGATACAAAATAATTGTATATATTATAATACTTGCATAGTTAAATAATATATAAATAATAAGAGGATTGCAAATAATACCATAAGAATACTTTACAACGAATTAATAAAATTCAGATGTTATCTTGTGAATGCATAAAAAATATAAAAAAAACTATTTCAGTTTAAGGAAACAGAAAATAACAAAAATTATTATTTCTTTCAAACTAAAGAATGCGAAAAATTAAAAGCACTGCGATCCGTCACATTTCATTTTTCAATTTAGTAATAAATAAAGATTTTCTTAAACAAAATTAGTACATGGGGATATAAGTGTCATTAAAAAGAAAAGAAAAAAATGTGCCAGATATTCTTCGTATTTCGTTCTGTTTAGTCCTCCAATTTATGGCCTCATGTCCGGTGGGATCTGAGCCCTCCAGCCAATCAAACACGCCGCCTTCCGACTGAATCACTCGGGGCCATTCACCCCTCGAAGCGTCCAATCGAGGCGGACTATGCTGGGTAAACAAACGAACAAAGAGCTTGAGAAACCTTAGCCTTTGTTCAGGGGGACGTCTTCTAGAAAATAAGACTAATCCCGAGATAGCCAAAGTGCCCCCAGAGGCGCACCTGGGTTTTCCCTTTTAATGACAGATGCTGGCCTCGATTCAGGGCACACCTAGCTCTCTTCAGGATACGTTTAAGTCTATCCAGGTCAGCTTTCGCCGACCAGTTCACCGTAACTGTGAACACCAGGTATTTTACTCGACTCGTGAAGGATGCAGCAAGAAACAAGATAGGAGAAAGATAGGATCCTTGGGGCAAGCCGGTAATAGGGGATAACTGACGCGCAACAGGGTCGTCTTCATAATAGAATCGCTTGGTGTACAACAGTATGTCCACTCTGTTAACAATTATCGCAGGCAACCCAAGGGATACTATTTAGTGGTAAATGTGTATTTAGTAGATAATGAATTAATGGATGAAAAACACAGCAGTATATTTTTAACACGAATATTACGTGGGAGCTTCAAAATAATTTGTAAGTAACTTTGAAAATCTAACTATGGAGGCAGCTGGTCTAATGAATTTTGCTCATAATTTGTTCTTGGGGTCATTGCCAACGTTAGACAATCGTCGGAGGTATATTGTGGATGATCAGGTGGGTGGTTTTGAACGCCTTGAACGCTTTCTTTGTTGGATTTTATCATTCTTTGATTTTAAACATTCTTTGTTGGATTTTATCAATGCTATGGTTGTTTTGCTCTTTACATTGACCACGTCTAAGTTAACTTCCAGCGGTTCATAGGTTACGGTTGCGATGAACTGTCTGTCGAGGGTAGTGATGGCACCGTGTATGTTTATGAAGGAATCAACGTTGGATCGATCGAAGATGCAGATGCACGATCTGTAGACTTCACAGGTGCCATAGTGATGGCACCGTGTATGTTTATGAAGGAATCAACGTTGGATCGATCGAAGATGCAGATGCACGATCTGTAGACTTCACTGATTACAGAATCGAAACCGAAAGCGATTGTGATGATAATCATACTAATGACAGAACTGGAAACGACAGTGATGAAGATTTTGAGGACACCTGGGCTTATAGTTCTGGGAGCGATTGTGATGATGCTCTTACTGATAGCAGCACTGGAAACGACAGTGATGAAGACTGTGATGACACCTGGCATATAGTTATGGGGTTGACACCGTGGATGTCCTTAATATTGTTAGTGTAATTGATATTCTGTCAGATAACAGAAGCAATGACTTCAACAGTTATGGGAATAACTCTCTTGCGGTTATAGCGCTGATGAAGAATAGCAACGATTATGGGAATTACTACTGTAGTGTGGAAAAAAGAACGGTTCTACAAAGGCTCGTAGCTTTCGGTTGTGGTTGTTTCTCTAATACAGTAACGTGTTGGAAATTAAAAAGAAAATAAAGCCTACTACAAAGTAAACTTAGTACCACTAAACTTCTCTGCTAAGTTCCGAAAGTGTCTCACCTGCGATGGCCTTGGCTGAGGTGTGGGTTCAAAAGCGGAGGGTCGTTTAAGAAGACGGGCATTGGAAGGCTCTTTCAGTCTGGAAGAACAAAGCTTTGAAGGAGGGGATGTGTTTCGAACAGAAGGGAGGTATGGAGATCATGCGATAAGACCGATGGCTTCCGTCTGCTAGTCCTCTCTTTATGTGGTACTGTAATCCTTTGATTTTTGCTATATATTCTAATTTTTGAATAATTGTTTCCACATACGTTTGTGTTTTTAATATAATCTTTATTTATATGAATTAATGGATTGCTTGTGTCGGTCATCGACGAAACAATAAAGTAACATGCCGTCATGTCAATTAAATATATGGTACCGATCTAATAAAAGTACAGGGCTGATCCATTGTCGCAGCAATTTGAAATGTTTCTTGACTAATACAGTTTCATCCTATACAATGCAAATCATTACTTTTCAGTTTCATATCGGTTTTCCATGTAAGTCTAAAGTTATTTCAACAATATACCTTATGCTCAAATTTATTGTTCAACAATAGCAATATGTTCACTATGCTTAACAGCAGTAAGCTACATTTCAGTATTAGTGGACCTCATAAGCTACTGCATTTGCTTTAAAGGATTTAAGCAAAGTGCAGTGTCATCAAAAATTTCAATTATAACAATGACTGCACACCTAAATTAACTTAAAATTTCATAAATTATTGAAATAACTTAACACTCACATGGAAACAGATATAATCAAATATATGTAATGCTCAAATTTATTTTCACGATTTAGTATTCATTCTTATGTAACTTAGTGTATGTAAAAGACTTCAACGAGCTAGCAGTGTCATTTGCTGATCAAATAATCCAAACATAAATTTTTAAATTCAATTACAGACAAAATCAACTTTTAAAGATAAATTATTATAAATTTAAGTCTTCGATTTTTTGCTTTCCAGTGCGATAGAAAATGCTTCATTCTGCATTTACAAGAAATCGTTCTAATTTCATTAATAATACATTATATTCGGCAATGATGTCATTGTTGTTTTATTTTCCCTTAATTGCTGGAAAAATTTTCTTAAAAATATACAATAATTTTACTCTAATCTTTTACAAATACTATATTTGTTTTATTCATTATTGACCCATGTAATATGACTGAAATGACGATATATGAGACAAAACGAAGATATGCTTCCATATCAAATATTATTTTACATAATATTCTGTTAGCTGCAATTAGGAAATAGCGTTAGATATAAGTTCATTCATTGATCGGTTCTCTATTTATAATGAAAGTTAGACATTAAACTATTGTATATTTAAAATTAAATTGTTCACACTAAACCCATAATCACCTTCACTTTTCGATTATATAGTATTTTTCTGGAACGGAAAAGAAAATATTCCTCTTTTATTTAAAATACAATATTTCGATAGCTTCTGATATCATCAGGATTACAATAAAATCCTATTGTAATCAATTTTTATTGTAATCCTAATGATAGCAGGAGCTATCGAAATATTGTAATTTTGTTAAATTAATAGAAATATTTTCTTCATCTTCGTTCCAGTAAAGCTATCGGTGATGCTTCCTCGAAGCATTACCGATAGTTCCGTTGGCACCCGGCTTGACGGCTAATCATTGTCCACCGCAGTTGCACTCAGACTTGGCGTTCAATGTGCTCAACCACATCGATGTATATGCGGAGAAGCGGTTCGGAAAATGAGCGGCCATGCGCTAGACTGCAACAAAACAAAAAGCAGAAATTTCCGCTATTCAGCGGTCAATGAAATTGTGAGAATGGCCATAGCCTCCGCAGGAATTCAATTCATAATAAATAGAACCCGTTTGTTTGACAAGATACGACATAAAGCGGCCCGACGGGGGTTCGTTACTGCCGTGGGAGGTCAGGCAAGCGCTTGTTTTGGACTTTACATGCCCAAACACTCTCGCAGCCAGTCTCATAGCGCACAGAACATTCTGCAACTTCCGTTGCTGATCATGTTGAACTTGTGAAGCGTACCAAATATATCGGCTTTTTTGCAGCTTCTCAAGAAAATTAGTTCGGTCGACCGGAGATAAACGGGCAATGAGTCATCTAAATACAGCTGTGACCGCACCTGGAGCGGTACGGGCAAGCGCTTGTTTTGGACTTTACATGCCCAAACACTCTCGCAGCCAGTCTCATAGCGCACAGAACATTCTGCAACTTCCGTTGCTGATCATGTTGAACTTGTGAAGCCTACCAAATATAGCGGCTTAGATGAGCGACAGTACAAGTTTGCTCCAATCGCCATCGAAACCCTGGCAGCCGTTGTCACTAGTGCAGCGGCTGTTTTGCTACTTCTGGGAAAACATTAGTTCGGTCGAGCGGAGATAAACGGACTACTAGTTTCCTCATCCAGCGAATTAGTGCAGCGGTGCAACGAAGAAATTCGACTTATTTTGCGGTGTCGGCAGGAGAACCATCAAAATATTGCTAATGAACTGCATTTATTACTGCATTCACTTATAGATATAATTTTTTTTCAGTAAGGTGCTATCTAAAATTAAATAAAAATTATCTATAATCCTCTTTTTAAATTTTAAATCTAGTGAAGCAATTAAAGTCTAGTGTTATTAAAAAATAATGTCTGATCAATAATTTGTACATCAATTATATCGTAATTACGATATATAATTATCCAATTATTATTAATAAATTAATAATAATTATATAATTATTATATAAATATAATTATGAGTTCCTCAGATAGCATAGCAAATCGTATCTAAATATTATCAGATATATTGTAGAATTTAAAATAAATTAATAATTTAAAAGAAAACAAATTTTTAAGATTTGTGTATTTTTCAAGAGGATATTTTAAAATGTATATTTAATGTTTTACATATATTCTTAATATGTAACTGAATTTATTGACATCGAATCCTTCCTTATTCTACTATAAATAAATTTTTATGACAATTACTTTCTAAATACTTTTTTTTAAATATTACAAATTCTTACAATTTACAAATGGGATTGATTTTACATTAAATTAATTAATCTGAGACATTTCATCATTTAAATTATAATTTGTAATCAAAGTAAAAGTTTCAGAGAGAAAATCATCTATTGTCAATTAAAATCAGTAGTTTTACCCTGGCAGAGGCTCCACATTGTTAGCAGACTTTACGTTGAATACAAAATACGACTAGACCGATAATAATTAAAAGATAATTTACATATTTTTTATATTTTTGAAGAATATATAAATCGAAATCAAAAACACAACCTGAGAAATAATGTTACAAGCTAGATACTTAAACGAGATTATAAATTAAAATAGAATTTGAATATTTATCCAAAAATATTAATAATCCAGTGATACTTTTGTCTTACTCATCAGTCATGTTCGATTCACGACTTTTCTTCTCCAGAAATCTTAATATTGATTTAACCAATTTATCATATGCATTATTGGTTGCACCCACTGTAACATCAGTTTGTTTTCATTACGAATATTAAATTAAATTCATTTTTTTCAAAATAAAGTGGTTATAGATTTGTAAAATATAATTAATTTTATAAAATAAATAAAATTCGATTTTATCAAACATCGTAAAAATAAAAGAGATAATTCTTATCGAAAAATACTTTTGTATTTTTTACAAACAACATTTTATATGATTTGAATCGTTACAAAATATTCAATGTATTATAATGTAATATATTACATTATTACAATGTAATATTCTACATTATATTATTACGAAAATAAAAACTCCGAATCAAAAAATGAAATCAAAAACTCCGAATCAAAAAATGAATCAACATCATTTTTAATATATTTTCTAATTTATATACAAAAATGTCTAGGATATTTAATATTTATATGAATAAATAGTAACTGATTTTGATTAAAATTTTAATTTTGAATTTTGAATTTAATTTTGAATTTTATTAATTTATTAATTTTGAAGTTTCTCACATCATTTTATTCTGATATGTAAAAGTGTTCTCATAACCAGCACTGGTTAGTGCTGGTTATGAGGGCATTGGCCTGTGCCCTCATAACGCGCCAGTCAATCATTAACTTATCGGGATGAATTAATAAAAAGCGGAAAAATAAATTATGTAACTACAAGTTAGGTAAAAATCTATGAATCTTAAATGATAATTAGATTTAAGCATTTAATTTCGTTTATTGTTATTAGATATTTTGATCTTAAAAGTATATTTTGTTTTGCTAAGCTTTTGAGTTTAGCTATACAAAATAAAGTGGTTATAGATTTGTAAAATATAATTAATTATATAAATAAATAAAATTCGATTTAATCAATCGTCGTAAAAATAAAAGAGATAATCCTTATCGAAAAATACTTTTGTATTTTTTACAAACAACATTTTATATGATTTGAATCATTACAAAATATTCAATGTATTATCTGTTTATTATTCTACATTATATTATTATATTATTCTAGTATTTTTCAAACTTATGATTTGTTACAGCAGCATCTAGCTAATAATATAAGAATGAATTAGTATTTCATTGATCTGGTTTCAAAATTCCAAATCAAAAAATGAATCATTTTAAATATATTTTCTAATTTATACACAAAAATGCCTAGGATATTTACTTGAATATTTATCAGTATTTTCTTTGTATTTTTAAGTAGAAATGCAGGGCACATCATGCAGGGCTTTTACTTTTGTATAAACGCTAAAATCGAAATTTTCTGTACACTTTATTGTAATTCTGAAGATAGCAGAAGCTGTCAAAATATTAAATTTTTAAAATAAAGGAAAATTATTTTCTTCTTTGTTCCTGTAAAACTGTATAATCGAAATAGAAGAAGATTATGGGTTTAGTATTTATTATTTATTTTACAATTTAGATTCAATATTTCGATGGCACGTGGGCACAACATTATCAAGGATTATTCAATTGTTGATTAAACGATTGTCTTGAATATACATACTTACTATTGAATAATCCTTGATAATGATGATGTGCTCACGTACCGCCGAAATATTGGATCTAAATTTGAAATAAATAATTTTGTCTTTTACCTTTATTTGCAATCTAATGACAATTGGAGACACCCATTAACTCTCATATTGCCTTATTAATTTATTTTTTAAAGAAATTAGTGCTTGTTGCTAATTCCTAATTAGTAAAATTAGGAATTAATTTTACTAAATATTTAATTGAATTTTTTTCCAAATTCCTGCTCTTAAATTCCATATTAAAAAAATATAATTACCTTGAAATGATTAATTGCCAATTTATTGATAATTTATAAATCGATTGTTCAATCATTGATTTATTAATTGTAGATTATGGAGCAAGTGAAGTTTAATTATTTATATTTTATAATTAAATTTTCAATAGCTTACTGCTACCAGCATTTGTGTTTTTTTGCACTAATAGCAGTGAGCTATTAAAAATTCGACTTTAAAAAAAATATATAAAATTTCATTCACTCCATTGTTTAATTGCTTAAATTAGAGTTGTTTAATTGCTTAAATTAGAGTTGTTTAATTGCTTAAACAATTCTTTAATTTCAATAGCTAACTGCTACCAGCATTTGTGTTTTTTTGTGCACTAATATCAATGAGCTATTATAAATTCGACTTTAAAATATATATAATTTCATTCACTCTATTAATATATAGCATAAATGATTATTAATTGTTTAAACTATTCTTTAATAATTACATAAAAATAATTTAAAGGCAAATATATGTTTAATTAGTTTGTTTGGAAATAAAAATAATTAAAATGTAGAACTAATTATAAACAAATTGATAATTAAACTTTAAAAGCAATTTTCCAATAGTTTAAGAGAAAAATAATTTATAGACAATCATATTTCCAAATAATTTGAGTGATTGCTTATGATAACGATTGGTATTTATCAAAATATCTAACATATTTTATTTAATCTGACATAAACTCAGATTTTATATGCTTTTCAATCAATGTGCTTTCATAGTGCAAAACTGCATCATCTAGTAATCCCACGATCTCTTATATGTTTTTAAAAATACTCACTATTGATAATTGTTATTCTTCACTTTATATCATACGCTCTCTATCGACTTCGACTGTACAAACTTTGCTATATATCAAGCAAGTGATTTTATGAAATTTCAATGATACAGATAGTCGTTTAAACAATAATTTTTTTTTGTCATAGTGAAAAATACAGAAAAAATTGTTTCAACGACAATTATTTGAAACTATTACTAAAAATCTTAAGTAACGATGGGTACTTTTTCTTCGAAGAACAAGGAACACGTCCCGGTGCAGTTGGCTGATGGAGGAATCATGTGCATTAACCGAACGGCACCGAATAAGCAGGTTAATAAAAGCAACTGCTATCCTTCAGATCAAGTGTATTGCTCACCAACATATTCCCATCAACACAATCCTAATGTGCAGCATTCATATGCCAAGTCCAATTCATATTTAACTAACACAGGATATCAACCAATGGATAACAGGTCCATGCATATGCAACCGAGTATTACAAAATATCCAACCCCACTTTATCCTATTATGCACAACCAGCAATCAAATTTATTATCTTCCAACCTTTTAAGCATACCAGATATCGATTTAAATAAAATAGATAGTTTGTTTAAAGAGTTTATGAGCATTACGAATAATCAAAGCACAATGGACTTTAATACATTTAGAATTTTATTTATGGTGGCATTGTATCGTGCAGATTTTAACAAAGTCAATGAGATGGCATTATCAACTTTTAAAAGGTTTGATATGAATCATGACGGAGTGATCGATTTTAATGAATTTGTGCACGGCTATCAAATGCTTGTAGATACCGGTAATACATACACGAAATACGCCAATCTTAACAAAGCAAACTCATATACGGAATCTTCAAATTTCCAAAATAGTCAACCATTCCCAAAGAAACAATTACCTGAACAATTTTAATAGCTGGGAAAATTTATTTTGTGCAAATTCGCTTTTTTTTTGTAAAAGTAAGCTATTGATTAGAAGTAATTCATTAATTCTACACTTTATAAAGATTTTATTAAAGCAATATTAATTGTTATACTGTTAAATATAACACGGTGAGCTAGCTTTTAATAATTAAATATTGATTTTCTACAATCATCAAAAATACAAAAAAGGATTTGTTAATTATCTGAGTCTACGTATTTTATACATTAAACAAATTAAAAATAAGGATAACTAATTTTAAATAATAAATAATTATATAAGATTTTATACAATTTATATATAAAATAACGATACAATTTATAATTAAAATTTAAAATAAACGTCATTTCTTATGAACTGACTATTAAATAATATACAATATATTCGAATAAGAAATAGAGGTCATCAGAAGAAGCTGTTAAATTTCAACTTATTCGTTAATCTATCTGATAATACTATTTTAAATTTTCTTATTTTAAATTTTAATTTATTTTTAAATATTTTTGACTTTATAAATTAACTACATTTCGTTAATCCCCCGGATAATACTATTTCAAATTTTCATATCTTCAATTAAAAATTTAATTTATAAATTCTTACGAATATGTTTATAATTTACTTTTTCTAAAATAACGATCAAAAAATGTCCGTAAAACTAAATTTTCTAATATTTTAAAAAGCAAACAAATGACGCTATTGTGTAACCAAAAGATTGTTTGGAATGCATGATATGCTCGTAAAACAACATGAAACCGCATACCATTTCACATGGTCGCAAACAATTTAGACAATTACAGTAGCTAGGATTTAATTGTTAAAGGTATGCACTTTAAAAATATGGTTTTTAACATTTTTAAAGTATTCTTTAGAATAATGGTTATTTATTTTGAAATGTTTAATGCTAAATTCAAGAATAGAAATATAAAAGCTGTTAAATAAGGTATAAGCTCGTAATTACACGTTTAAAAAGCTTGTAATTTATATTATGACCGTGGGATTACATAATATGGAAGTTGTTTTTTAACGGTTTAAAAATTTATAAGGCATGTTCAATGATACATTATACTGCATTGCATAAATATATAAAAGAACATATCGATAGATTAAATGATGTCATAACCTGTTGTCACATCTTATGAAAAAGCATAATTTGACAATAATGTGTCATTATTTAACATCATAATTCGTAAATAACTTAAAAATTAAAAAACAATTAGAAAATATTTTATAAAATATTTCAATTTCTATATTTTAAATAAATCGATTAAAATTACCTTATTGTCAAACATAACCTGTTACATACTAGACACAAGTATTTGTGTCTAGTCACAAGTATACTAGACACAAAAGTCTATAAATACTAGACACAAGTATTTATTACAAAATATTAGTAATTCTTTATATTTTGTTCGGCTAATTAGTTATTTATTGTTGGTGAAATTATTAATATTATTTCATTTTTCTTATGATTGATCTCGTATATAACATCGTATTCCTGCATTATTTAATTAATTATTTAATTAATTAAATAATTAAATGTAGTACAATTAAGATATCAATAACTTTACGATTGTAAAAATGACTGTACATTTAAAGTAACTTAAAATTACAGATATTGTTGAAATAACTTTACACTTACATTGAATAACAAAACTGAAAATCAATGATTTGCATCAAATAGAATCAAAGTATATTTTCAAGTTAGATTAGTCAAGAAACATTTCAAATTGCTGCAACAATGGATCAGCCCTGTACATTTATTAGATCGGCACCATATATTTAATTGACATGACGGCATGTTACTTTATTGTTTCGTCAATAACCGACACAAGCAATCCATTAATTCATTATCTATACTAAATTCACATTTACCACTAAATAGTATATGAAATGTGACGGATCGCAGTGCTTTTAATTTTTCGGATTCTTTAGTTTGAAAGAAATAATAATTTTTGTTATTTTCTGTTTCCTTAAACTGAAATAGTTTTTTTATATTTTTTATGCATTCACAAGATAACATCTGAATTTTATTAATTCGTTGTGAAGTATTCTTATGGTATTATTTGCAATCCTCTTATTATTTATATATTATTTAACTATGCAAGTATTATAATATATACAATTATTTTGTATCAATTAATATTAATTATTTTGTACATTTAACGTAAGAAAATTGAGTGAAATTAATAGCCCAGAGCCTTAATTTGTGGTAATTTCATTTGCCATCGGTGAACTTCTTACATCAATATTCGTGGTCGAATAATATTTTAATTAAAGATAAATCAGTTGACTAACAAAAGTCTGTACATTTGCTCAACACTAAAATTTATATTAAAATTTACGTTTCGTAAAACTTTGTTTGTAAAACTTCTTTATTTAATCAAAATTCTTTATCAATCTTTAAAAAACTCCCGTAGACTCCAAACGCGTTTACTCACGAATACTAGATGTTGCACTAGATACTACTAGAAGCAACAGTTTTATTAAACGCATATTAAATATATTTTTATAGATGATTTCGCATGTTTTAATATTCAATATAATACAATAAGGTTCAGTCCTAGGGCCCTATCGTTCGCTACTAAAATCTCTCTAGAACATTTTAATGTTGTAAATGTATGCATTTAGCGAAACGCTTTATTATATTTTAAGAAATATAACACATTTGAAGTACTTTAAACGTTTAAGTGAAAAATGTATATATATGGATAATAAATAATATACTTTGTATTCGAATACTAGACTAATAATTTAATACTAATCTAGTATTATAATATAATACTAGACTAGACTATAATACTCGACTTATGTATAACAGACGTTGTATCAAAATAAGAATTAGAGGTCATCAGGAGGAACTGCTATGTTATCAGGTTTCGGCTCCTATTCCTCAACCTGATATATTTTGGGTTGATCAATTCCTATTTGATAAACCTGTTAATTTTATGAATTAACTCAAATAACAGACGTTGTATCATAATAAGGATTAGAGGTCATCAGGAGGAACTGCTATGTTATCAGGTTTCGGCCTCTCAGCGATGATAAAGCATCAGTTGTTATAATTATATGAATTATAAGAAAGTATTTTGCAAAGTAGATAATGTTTAAATCTTTTGTCATCTGTATAGAAGGTTATTGCTTTCATAATCTCTAGGACAGGATACGATATGCTACAAAGTATTCCACTCTTATATAGAGTGGTTCTGCAATTGAATCACGAATAACTGTATTTTGTATGTTATCAACGTGTTAACACACCCACATGAATACAATTGTTAACGAACTGGCTAGCTCTCTAATTCGAATCTGTGCTTAGTAATATATTAGATTGTATATTGGCGTCAGTTCCTCCTAATGACATCTAATCCTCATTCTGATATATCGTCTATTATTCAAAATTCAATCCATAAAAATTGACTTTTATTTTAAATTTCAATTTTATATTTTTACTTAAAATAGTCATTAATATTTCAAATACTCTGTATTAGAATAATGTACACTAAATAATCAAATCCATAAGAGGAAATACGTTATACGCGCTCATTTGGCCCCGCTGATATATAATCTAATATTACCATATTAGATTATATACTAATCTAATATTACTATATTAGATTATATACTAATCTAATATTACTATATTAGATTATATACTAATATAATATAAGATTAGATAAGTATATAAGTTCAAAGCATAAAATAGTCATCAAAATTTCAAATACTTTGTATTAGAATAAGGTACACTAAATAATCAAATTTCATCAGTGGAAATACGTCATTAGCATGTATTAGGCCGCCAAGCTATGTTGGGTCGAGGAATTAGGGGCCAAAACCTGATTATACAGCATTTCCTCCTGATGACCTCTAATTCTTATTCTGATACAACGTCTGTTATTTATTAGTCAATTCATAAAAATGACGTTTATTTTCAATTTCAATTTTTTTATTTTAACTTGATTTAAATTATAGAAAATTTAAAAACAATTATTTATTTTATTATTTAATTATTAAATTTTGATTTAGCATTATTATGTTTTGTTTATTTTATAATTATATTAAATAAGTAGACTCAGTTAGCTGATTTGATTTGTGGCTTACATTAACGCAACACCTGCTATCAAATTGACTATACTTCGCGATTTTGTGTGCTCTGAAATTTTCAAATCCATTCAACACGCGAAAACATATGATGAGGCTATCGAGCTGTTGAAAATACGATTTTTAGTAGCCTAAAATTATTATAAAAGACGTTTAAGACCAATGATCTGTTTTATTTATCTTTACTAAAAGTAAAGATATAATTAGATAAGATTAAAGCGAAAAATTTAGAACTATAAATTTTAATTAGATATATTCTAGAAACAGAATGCAATCTCCTTTATATTCTTTATATTTATAAAAGAGGTTATTTTATATTTATATTAAATTTTATAGCTGACTGATTTTTAAGCTTTATAGAGTATGAATTTGTTCATAACTGTTTAAAAACTAAATCTAAACAATATAAATATATAAAATATATGTTTCGATACATTGATGATATATGTGTATTTAATTCTAATAATTTTTATTCAATTAGTGAACAAATTTATCCAGAAAGCCTTATTCTTAACAAAACCAATATTAATGATAAAGAAGGTGTATATCTAGATATGAACATTAAATTAACATTAACTAAAACTACTATTAATTTATATCGTAAAGATGACATATTTAAATTTACAAGAAACATATTTTTGCATGAGCATTCATGCATACCATATAATATAAAATATAATACATTAAATAATGAAATTTTAAGAATTGCAACAATATGTAATGATATTGGCTTTCTTAAAATCATTTAAATAATTTAATAGATACATATTTTAAACTAGGTTACTATAAAAATAACATCAAGCAGAAAATAGTAAAATATATAAATCAACACAATAATATAAAGAATAAATTTAAACTATTAAGTGGCAAATTTAATGGAAGGATAATAAATAATATACTTTGTATTAGAATAAGATACTAGATAGTTATTTCAGAGGAAATACATCATTAGCATGTATTTGGCCCCGCTGCTATGTTGGGTAGAGGAGTTAGTGGCCGAAACCTGATAGCATAGCAGTTCCTCCTAATGACCTCTAATTCTTATTCTGATACAGCGTGTGCTATTTATGAGTCAATTCATAAAAATTAAAATTTCAATTGCATGATTCACATGGAAAATCATTTTAAAACTCATTCTATTTTATTTATTAAGTAGATCCATAACTTCAATTTATGCTCCACTACGTAATTATACAACGTCTGTTATATATTAGTCAATTCATAAAAATTGACTTTTATTTAAAATTTAAATTTTTTTATTTTTACCTTGATTTCAAATTATATAGAATATTATTTAACAAGTATTAATTATTTATAATTATTTAACTATTTGTTATTTAATTATTAAAATGTTATTAGTTAATAATTTAAATTTTATTTAACATTATTTTTCAATAATTAATTTTTTCAGTACTTTACCTATTCTCCTAACAGTCTTTAGATCTGCTTTGCATCACTAATTTTGACACCTTGATAGTAGTGACATCTCAGTTCGATACCTACGTTCTTTCGACTATTATGTCATCGATTCTGTCATCTGATTATGAAAAATCGCCTTGATCACAAAAGGTTAACGAAAGGTTAACGCCTTTCGCTCTACAACAGTAAGGACCATATTGTAATTGTTTAGGAATAAAGGGCCGAAACCTGATAGCATAGCAGTTCCTCCTGATGACCTCTAAATCTTATTCTGATACAACGTCTGTTATTTATTAGTTAATTCATAAAAATGACTTTTTAAATTTCAATTTTTTATTTTAACTTGATTTAAATTATATAAAATCTAAAAACAATTATTAATTTTATTATTTAATTATTAAATTTTGATTTAGCATTATTATGTTTTGTTTATTTTATAATTATATTAAATACGTAGACTCAGCTGATTTGATTAATTTGTGTTGGAAACAATATTTACTGAATTTGCGTTATAGATGAATCCCATACATTTAATTCATAGTTGCTAATTATCTTTGAACATTTTTTAACTGTTGCAGCCAGTCAACTAGACGAATTAATGAATTATTTATTTCTGCTTATTTAATGGCTGATTGTTTTTAGATGCGGTAATTATTTTATATTCATAAATTCTTTGTATTTTCCAACTCTAATTTTTTTGACGCTTGCGCTTTGCTTTAAGTTTAATATAATAAGATTATTAACACTTTCAGATACTTCTAGAATCTTTTAGTATCGGGATATTAATGAATGTTAATTTTCAATATTTTTATTATTATTTTCATTTCATAAAACTTTGTTAATTAGCTATTTTTATCGACTGTTGATTAAAAATATGTAATAGAGTTATTCTCTTTAAGTTGTGAATTAGCGATATCAGAGGCACCTATAAAAATTTGAAATGTAATTTGAGTGGTCCAAGTAAAATGTTACTTTTATTTATTTATAGTTTATAAATTGAACAAACCTTTTCAGCATTTACTATGGAAATACAGTTACCCACATTATATTACAACAATACACCAGGTTATGTGACAAATCCGAATGCCTCGTATGGTGCATATGACGGGATTAATCAAACACCTGTCTATTACACAAACCCATTGCAGCAATATAATCAGCATGTACCATTATCAGCATACAACTCTAAAAGAGCATGCCTTTACAATCCTCTTATTGACACTGAATATGATCTAGATGATGAGTGCAAATCGAACAGCGGTAAGACACCGATCAGAGTAACAGTAACAAAAAAGATAAAGTACCCGAAAACGGCAAAATGCAAAAAGAAAAGATCGACAAGCTGCAACAATTGTCAAAGAAGTTGCATACCCTACGCTTGCATATATCCTACAAACCCTTGTACCTACAGTGTGCAACCTATGCCAAACACTGCAGCTCCCCCATCCTACGGATATCAACAGCCCTTCAGTAATCTTGCAGAATATCATTCCGGACAGTTTCCTCTTCCACCTCAGACGGCTCCTACGCAACAGTATTATAGTACCAACCATCCTGCCATACATCATACAACACCGACACAACCGTTTCTTCAATATCCTTCTATGCAATCACTGCAGAGGATTAAGCATCAACCCGACCCATCAATTCAACCGCACTACCAACAACAGAAAAATGAGACATTCAACAATCACTTGCAAAGTCAGCTAAGCAATATAATTCCTCAAATGCAAGAAGCGAATGACTTAAATATTGATGATGACCGTTCTCAGCACACCTCATCATATGCTCTTGATCGAAAAACGCCATTACTGCAAACGTCATCATATAGCATTGATAAGTTTCCTAGACGAGCAAGGTCAATTACTGAACCGCGACAATGGTTGCGTACGCAGCGAAGTCATTCACCAGGCTATATACACTATGCAGACCGTAATCACTCGAATTCTGGTATCGATGAGCCTACAGCAAAACATTATGAAAGCAAACCTAAATATTCTTTCAATAAATATGAGAGACCTCCCTTTAGAAAATACTTTTCTGATAGTTATCATGTAGTGCCGACTATGCATCCGCCACTGCCAAGGCGAAGAACACCTCCATTGCCGAATCATGAAGAAATGAAAGAACTTG
The DNA here is from genome assembly GCA_012934845.2 of Pomphorhynchus laevis. Classification (NCBI taxonomy): domain Eukaryota; kingdom Metazoa; phylum Acanthocephala; class Palaeacanthocephala; order Echinorhynchida; family Pomphorhynchidae; genus Pomphorhynchus; species Pomphorhynchus laevis. Next base: position 121,640 of record WNNJ02000939.1, on the reverse strand, counting down.
AAAATGAGTTTAATATTTTGTCTAGAGGAAAAACGTTCATCGACAAAGATACGTTTGTATCGCTAATAAATACAATGTTAGGAGCTGGAAGCAGCAATAGAAGGAACAATTCATCCATGCTGACCAGGATATTTAACAAAATGGATTATAAGCATGATGGAGTGATTGACTATGAAGAGTTTACTGAAGCTTACAGACAACTCAGTAGTCAAAATGAAATCTACGAGCGAATAGACAGAGGCAAAACAGTAAGTCCTTTGAATCATGTTCACAATGAAATGACGCATAAAACTTATTCTTCAGATATAAACAATGAGCATCATCACAATCATAAAAATCACACAAGTGGTCATTACAGATCGTCATTGACAAATCAGCGTCAATATATCACTTCAGAAACATTATAAAGAAAGTTATTCATCTTCAGTATGTGGCTGTAAACTTCGAAGCAAATCGGACGATTTCGGTTTCTCATTTTGATTAGCTGTAGAGATAAAAAACACAAATAGAATTATAAAAGCATTATTGGAAAATAAAAGAAATCAACTTATTGGTTAATCAACTGTAATTATTATAAATAATTGACCTAATATTATGAGTTGATATATTAAATATTCACGTTTCCGTCATCAGCCTCATATTTAAAAATTCTGATATAATAAAATTATTTTATTTACTAAAAATTTTATATCAATTCAATGATAAATAAAATCTTTTACCGAAAAGTGATGATCGTATTTTTGAAGTTAGGAATCAATATGCCTTATTGCCATTTTGTTCAACCAATTACTCAACATTTAATTTACTAAATCAAATGTTGAGTAATTCAAAGAAATTTAAAGACGACTTGCTTGAACAGATTCACAAAAATATCGATGACGGAACGATCATCAACAGATGGTCCCTTAGAGTGCGTGACGAAGCCGGTATCTTTGCTACAGCCTCAACTCATGCACCCAAAATGTGATGTGACAGAATTCATCACCAAGTAGGCCATTTAGACAGTAATGAGGCTATTTAGAATGTTTTACATTTTACTTGATGTTAATTTAATGCTTATATCTAGTAATTTAAATTATATTTAATTAAAGAGTAAAATTATTATTCTTATTAAAGGTCAAATTTTCGATAGCTTACTGCTATCATCATCAGGACAAAATTATAATATAATTTAAAATGAGTGAACAATCCATTTTATAATAGTAATTTAAATGCTGACTTGATTCAACATACTTCGTTTTAATTTAAATTAGATAAACCAGATATAATCTTAACATTATTATGCGTTCCGGGGATGGACAAGATTTGGTTTAAAAAGCAAATTCAGGCGCGCATTTGAAGTTGCTGAGTCGTTTCGTAGAAAATCTTTCAAAATATTCACTATAATTTTTTAATGGAAACGATTTGTGGTTTCATTCTGTTTATGAAAAATGTGACGTATTCCATATTGAATTATTAACTGATGATGGATTTTCTTCTAACAATAGGATATATGTCCACTTTAAGGAATTATAGATGATTAAAGATTTTCGGATAATCCTAATTACCGATGAAATGCAGAACGTTTCACATCGTATATCATCAAAACAAGCTAAATCATTTGATAATTTCAAATAATAATCATTACAATGTCAAAAATCATCAACCACTTTTCGATGCCTTTACCAATGAGTGAATTCAAAGCTTCGACGTAAAAGATTATTAAACGAAAATGAAACTTGAGTTATTTTGTTGCTGACGATTCTCAATTAGTTATCAAAATATGGAATATCAAAAAATGTTAAAAATAAAAATATTACAACAAAATAAGCGTATCGGAAAAAACGTTTTCGTTAAAATAAGAGCTGGTGACAAAAATAATTATGTCGCTTCTCAGTTCAGGAACTAAAATGCTAAAACTGAATAGTGTTTTTATCGAAATAAGATCAACTTTAATGTTTGAAGTTTAAAATTTTAAAATAATTTCATTCTCCATCATAGATAATATAATATGTAAGAATGTAATAAGCAGAGTTTCACCCTATCACGCAAGCAATTGAAAATAGTTAGGTGACAAGATCAAGTAAATATAGCCACCGGATATATCTATTATCGTTTACGAACTTAATAAATGTTGATATTAACTCCAACAAATATTTTAAGTTACATTATTGATACATTAGTAAAAAGGCCATTATTTTAGAATTACATATGGAGCGAGCATAAATCAATAAAACATCTCGGTTAATTTGCAAGCTATAGCACTCAGAACCGACTTTTTAGACGACCATATTTCGCTAATTTTCTGTTTTACATATATCCATATACTTAAATAATTTTAGTGATTAATTGATGCTAACTAATTGTATAATTATAATATAATATATTTTATTAAATTAATAATATATATAATTATATTAATAATAAAATGTATTATCAATTAATTATAAAGAGTAATATAACTTCTGCTTGTGTGAAGTAGACGGTAATAAAAGAAACAAAATCAGATCAGCTTGCTGAAATTGTAGTAAACAGTTCGATTAAAATTTGAAAAATAAAATACATACTTTGAAAATAGCGCGCAGTTTTAAGATGCAATTCCAAAATGTCATCATCATCAGCTTTGGCCCATTCCAATACCAACCGTCGTCCGAAGATGTGGGTGCTTGGTGACAAAGCATCAAAAGCGGTCTGCATAATAAAATATAAGAAATGCAAGGATAGCTGTTGAATTATATTTTTAATATTAAAATTATTAATTAAAATATATTAATAATTATTATAAAATAATTTAAAATAACTCTCGTTCACACTTTATCACTAAAATTATTAGAATTTATTGGGATCTCTGACATACAAAAATTCTTTTATAAACTTGATTATTTAATAGGCACGGTTTCTATTACTCAATCCATTATGGTAATTATTTTGTCAAAATTATCCAATTATTATTACCACAAAATAAAATGGAAAGGGGTGATTGCTATTAGGAACCACACACTCAAATGTACTTTTAGCCTTCTGATATGTTGGGTAGAAAAATAGGTCCGAAGCCTGATAACATATCAGATTCTCCAGATTACTTCTTATCCTTATTCTTATACTTCGTATGTTATTCATTAGTCAATTCATAAAAATTGACTTTTATTTTCAAATTTAAATTTTAACTTGATAATTATTATATAACATTTTATTTAACAATCATTTATAATTTATAATTATTGATTGTTTATATAAACAATCAATTTACTGATTTATCGTTATATAAATAAAAATTGTGTAAAATCTTATATAATATCCGATCCATTGTCGAACGTATTTACTTCAATATTCAAAACCTGTAAGATCCCAACTGTTTAAAACAATCAGTTGTTCGTTTGTAACTTTAAAATTAAAGTTCATATTCAAGTAGACAGTTTCAGGCCGATCAGTCTTCTACCAGCAATAACAAGAATCAAAAGTATAATAAATAATTAATAAATAATCTAAAGTATAATTTAAGAAAAGATTTTTGAAAAGTATCTCAATACAATTTCGAACTCTCAATTTGCTTTAAGATCTCACATCAGCGCACAAGCTGCTGTGAGCAACGCTTTTGATTTTAAATAGTTAATACTGATCCATTATTGATAAATAATTATTGGATCTGGATCGAAGAAGTGAGGAAATTATTTTTGATATTTCGCTAACTGCTGTTAGCATCTTCTGAAGATGCTAACAGCAGTTAGCGAAATATCAAAAATAATTTCCTCTCTTCTTCTATCCAGATCCAATAATTAATTAAAGCATAAGTAATTAATTTCAGCTTTGATAATTAATTAAAGCTTTTTATTGTGCTAGTCGTATGAGATGTAACATTTACATCTAATATATTATGGTATCATCATATTGATGATATCACCAGTAAGTGGATATCACCAGCAAGTATATCACCCTTAGGCGGTTATCAGCGAAGGAGGTATCTTTTAATCAGCTGGAAGTCATATATGTCGCATTTATTAGACCACTACTAGTGTACGCAAATCCTGCCTTCTGTAATAAGGGACATACAGAAAATTTATAAACGAATTTGAACAATGCTGAACGAATTTGTCGTAATGAGCTATGTCCTATAATTAGCGTTCTAAATAAATCATTTAACACAGCTAAAAATATGGAATTTGTCATCCAAATACGACTTTTGTTTCAGTTGATTTAATACAGCATAAACGTTTTTCCTATTTAGAGCGGTGAATGAAGGATATAAATACAAAGTAGAATTGCCTCTTTTAACATTTTTATTTTTTTATTTTGTATTTTTATTTTGTACAATTTTACTGGAAGTATAAACATCAAGCAAAGTATATATCGTTTATTAAAGAGAGAATTTTTTAATGATAATTTTGGATATCTATCAGTACTTTGACACAAAGCAGCCACAACTTTGGTAATTGCAAAGCTTAACTGTTTTAGGATTCTATTAATTACGCGTGGAATGCTTTCCCGATTTTATTACTGACAGCAATGAAATGACAGCTTTATGGATCAGTCGCAAAAGTTTATTTCTTATTCTACAAGTTGTGGATTTAATCTCCGACATGAAATACCCATTATCAATTTTATTAACTCGATATGTATATTAAGCACATCTACGAGTTGCATGATATTGAAAGGGTGATTCCACTGTGGAATTGATATATGACGAAGCTAAGTGGTTAAATACACATGTCGATGTACGACCGCTCCTTTATGTCCTCTTCGCACCTCTATGCCTCTATTCGCGCTGACCTATATCGTGTTAATGCATCGAATTGAACAGCTGCAATTCAATTTAGTATTTGACATCGTAAAAGCATTTATGAGACCAATGTATCTCTTGATACATTGGTCTATTAGACCAATGTATCAAGAGATACATTGGTCTATTAACATCTTTATCTATTGAATCCGTTTTTTGCAATAAATAAAATTTCATGAAATTAACGAAAAAATCTAAATCTTGGGAAAAACGAAGTAGAATAATCCAAATTATATATCACCTTGGCACATTTACGTGAAATGTAATCGACAAATCCAAATCCTCTATGTCCTCCGTCCAGTTTCTTTGGCAATCGGACAAATCGCAATTGCCCAAAAACACTAAAATTGTGAAACTATAAAATACGTGCAGTTTATAATAATCTTACGAAAACAATTCCTCAATTTCTTTTTCTTTAACCTGAAAGGGTATATTTCTCACAAGGATTTTGGTAGCTGTTTCGTCTTCCATCATATTTTGTTTTCCTTTTGACGTTATTATCCTAAATTTATAAATTATATTTTATATCAAACTGATATGTAAAACTAACGATATTTAACGATATATAACCGTAATGTTTGATATTTATCAAACAATATCAAATATTAATATTAACAATATCAATATTTTAAAATTGTTAAATATCGTAAATTAATAAACTTCAATTTACTTAGTGAATATTTATTGCATATTTATTTTATTTTAATTAAATTATTTACTTTATTTTTGAATAGGGTTCTTTAGTTAAAAAAAGCTTATTTAAGAAATTAATAAAAAAGTTAAAAAAAATTAATTAAAAAAATTAATTAATTTTTTTAATTTAATTAAACAAAATTAAAGAAATCATGTTTTTGGTACACATAAGATTGAATCTTGTATGTTTAAGTTTAACATCAAATAAGCAAAGAATAAACGAAAGTAATTTATCAACTTGTTCATCTTGTAGCAAGACCTACGTAGGACAAACTGGTAGACCTCTGCATGAAAAATTGATAGAACATGCCAGCATATGAAGGGATCTGAAAAACATAAAGTGTGCTGTATCACAGCATGTCGGAGAAACAACGCATATATTGGACTTAGACAACTTTAGGATAGTACAAATATCTGTTGATAAAAAGACAAGATTATTTCTAGAGGCATTAGCTATAAAGCGAGATACAGCAACTAATTAAAGTGCAAATCATTCCGGTGCAGAGTTAAGATTACATTAAACCCAGTTAAATCACAATTTTGTTTCTAATTTTACTTTTATTTTAATTTTTTCACTTTATTTGTGAAAACTTTATTGAATAAATTTTTTATCAAATTCTAAATTTTTTAGAATTTATAAAAATAAAAATTTATCAATTTTTATTGTGGTAAAAGTTTGTTTGATTTTAAATTTAAGAATTTTATTTATTTATGTTTATTTAATTTATTAATTTTTATCATAACTTTAATCCTTTCTCCTTTTATTTTGTTGTTGTGTACATATTTCGTTTGTTACTTTTACTTAACTGACGTAGTTTCGCTAATCTACATTTCTAGCTACAACGGAACATGGAAAGCGTCAGTATATAAATCAGCTATCAAATTTTTTGTTGTTGTCTGACGATAACAGTTAGTTACCGAAAATTTTCTGTAAAAACTTTATTAAATAAGAATTTTTATCAGGAATCATCATATATTTTATTATATTTATAAACATTTCGTAATATAAAATGTTTTATTTATAAAACATTTCGGTTCATGTACATATATATGAACCAATTCATAGCACAATTCATGTGCCATGAACAGACATACAAGAATATACTCTTAAATCTCAACATAAAATAATCAGAATTGCTTACGACACGATTTTGGTATTGCATAAATTATAAGTTCGTGTATGATAATATAACGATAAAATGACAAATCAAAAAATCAAATCAGCTAACTGAGTCTACGTATTTAATATAATTATAAACTAAACAAAACATAATAATGCTAAATCAAAATTTAATAATTAAATAATAAAATTAATAATTGTTTTTAGATTTTCTATAATTTAAATCAAGTTAAAATAAAAAATTGAAATTTAAAATAAACGTCATTTTTATGAATTGACTAATAAATAACAGACGTTGTATCAGAATAAGAATTAGAGGTCATCAGGAGGAACTGCTATGCTATCAGGTTTCGGCCCCTAATTCCTCTACCCATCATAGCAGCGGGGCCAAATACATGCAAAGGACGTATTTGCTCTGAAACAACTATCTAGTATCTTATTCTAATACAAAGTATATTATTTATTATCCATCCATATAAAATTTGCCACTTAAGAGTTTAAATTTATTCTTTATATTATTGTGTTGATTTATATATTTTACTATTTTCTGCTTGATGTTATTTTTATAGTAACCTAGTTTAAAATATGTATCTATTAAATTATTTAAATGATTTTGAAGAAAGCCAATATCATTACATATTGTTGCAATTCTTAAAATTTCATTATTTAATGTATTATATTTTATATTATATGGTATGCATGAATGCTCATGCAAAAATATGTTTCTTGTAAATTTAAATATGTCATCTTTACGATATAAATTAATAGTAGTTTTAGTTAATGTTAATTTAATGTTCATATCTAGATATACACCTTCTTTATCATTAATATTGGTTTTGTTAAGAATAAGGCTTTCTGGATAAATTTGTTCACTAATTGAATAAAAATTATTAGAATTAAATACACATATATCATCAATGTATCGAAACATATATTTCATATATTTATATTGTTTAGATTTAGTTTTTACACAGTTATGAACAAATTCATATTCTATAAAGCTTAAAAACAAGTCAGCTATAATTGGGCTACTATTACCACCCATTGGAACATCTTTTACTTGTCTAAATATAGATGTCCCTACCTTTTAAATAATTTTGATTTATCAAAATATTTAAGGATTCTATTAATTCAATTTTATCCATATATTTATATTTACTTGATGGTTTAATTTTTGTTAGATAGGCGTTATAATTATTATAACATATATATGTATATCTTTTCCGAATATAAGATTAATTAATTTTACTAACGCTTCTTTAATATCTACTAAATCTAGATTTGTATAAAGCGTACTAAAATCGTATGTATTTATATTTTGAAAATTTATTCCTTTTGTCTGTTCTAAAAATTCTTTTGTAGAATTAATACTGAAATAGTGTTTTATACCAGTATTAATTTCGATTACCTTGCAATATTTTTTAAAGTGTGCTTTAATTACTTTAAGTATTTTATTCATATAGACAGAAAGTGGTTTTAATGTACATTTAAACGCACTACATATGAACCTAGGTTTTATTGGATTTTTATGTAATTTTGGATTCCAATATAATATAGGTATAGTTTTATTATCTAATTCAACCTTTATACCCTTTTTATCCATTATAGAACAGTGACTTGTAATAATTGTTTCAAAACTCAACTCACTACGTTCATATGTTGGATTTACATTTAAATCATTAGAATTAACCTCTTTCATTAGTATATCATAATAAAGCTTTTTGCATATGAAGACAAAGTTATTACTAGCTTTATCAATAGTTGTTATTATATAGTTATCCTTTAATTTAGTAAGTTCTTTATACATATCTTTATTAATTTTATCTTTCCTTTTGTAATTGTTTGTTATTTTCATTTTATTTTTAATTTTATAATGTTTATCTTAGATATATTCAAGCTTTCACCATTAATCAGCTTACTAAAGTAATCATTTAAGTTATTATATAACGAATTGTAAATTTTATTTTTGTCATTGTTATTATTTAATCTATATTTATACCCTTTTGATAGCAGCTTTCTTAATTCACAATTTTCAATTAATTCTAGATTATGGGTACATATATGTTCATTTATTTTATTAAAACTAAGACTTTTACAATTGCATTATGTTTCTATTGTGTTTCTAATATTATCGTTACATATTGATTTCAATTCTTTATTATAATTACAAATTTTTCGTTCTAATGGTGGTAGGAGTTTATATCTAATTTTAGGAATATATTTACTTAAATCTGATCCTATTATTTCTTTACTATTAGAATTATTTAAAAGTCAGGCTATATTTATGTTATCTATACATTTATTAATGAAGTTTATGGTTAATGTATATTTTCTATTGTTATTATTAATATTTATTGTACGATTATAGTATTTTGTATTACAATAACTGTCTATTATACAACTTGACCTATCATATTCGTTTATTTATTTTTGATTTATTGAACATATGATGTCTTTAGAAAAACTTCTTATATTTACAAAAAGATCTTTTAGCTTATTATCTCTTAAAAGTTGTTTTAATATTTCTAATTGTTTATTTATATACATATCTTTTTTAATATTTTTAACTCTATTTTTCCTATTCCTTTTATCACCATGACTTCTTGGTTTGCGTTTAACCGGATTATTATAATATAGTTGTTTATTATGTATTATACTACTTCTGCCAATTCCTTGTACCACGTCATTCAATCCTAATGTGTACATAGAATTAAGCGTTTTAATCCTAAAGTCTTCTTTTTCTAATAGTTTTTGATTTAATATTGAAATGTTTTCTTCGATAATATGTTCTAAAATAAATAATTTACAGTTCCAAGTTTTTAACATTTGATATGTTTTTCCTATATATTGCAATCCAGATGTACATTGTATAAGATACACTACACCTGCGGTATTGCAGTTACAATCATTATATTTTCTTCGATAATATGTTCTAAAATAAATTATTTAAAGTTCTAAATAAATTAAATTCTAAATTTATTCTTAAAGACGGATTATATCCTAGTGATTTCAGGACAAAACTAAACGTGATAGCAAACAAAATCATTAAAACCAATTTCACAATTTAACTATGTTATATGGGTATACGTAATGTTTAAAAAAAAACTTCTTTAAAAAACGTCATTGCTATAAGGCTTTTTTTGTTACAAAATCCTTGTACCACTTGATGCTGCCGTAATGAAATACAATTATTAGATAGACTTAATGTTGGCATACATGGAGTCAACATTTAGTTAGATATTAACATGTCTTATGCTATTTATTATATAGCATATAAATGTAGAATATACAATAAGCTACTACTATATTCTTTTCCTATTGCGTTTTTACAGTGTAGGAAAGGAGTTTGCTGCTTTTAAAAATTGTCTCAATTTAGATCTATCGAGAACGTCTTTGGCTTCCAGACAGACACTCATCAGCTTATTACTACCATCGAAGAATGTACAATAAGCTACTACCATCGAAGAGATTAATAAGCTTCTACAATCGAAGAGATTAATAAGCTACCACCATCGATGAATGTACAATAAGCTATTATCATCGAATAGAGTAATAAGCTATTGTCGTCGAAAAGATTAATAAGCTACCACCAACGAAGAGAGGAATATGCTATAACCAAAGAAGAAAGTAATCAGCTACTGTCATCTAAGAGAGCAATAGGTTACTGTCATAGAAGAAATTACAATAAGCTTCTATCATCGAAGAGAGTAATAAGTAACTACAATCTACGAGATTATTAAGCTACTACTATCAAAGAGAGTAATAGGCTACTACCAACGAAGCAAGTAATCAGCTACTGTCATCGAAGATAGTATTAAACAACTATCTAAAATAAAAAATAGAAAATAAAATAAATACAAAAAGGATATGTAAATTTAGAAGAATATACTGAACATACTCCTTCGCAGAATTCTTTGAGCGACTAAACGAAATAGACAATTCCAACTTATGACCATCTAAGCTTGAATGTTGCATTGATTTAATCGCCTGATGCGCATGGTCTTTAGTGCTAAACGTAACGAATCCATATCCCATAGATCTCTTCTTAGAGTTTAAATTATTAAAAGCTATTTGAGCCTTGCATGGTCCTATATCTTCAAAATGCTATTTTAAAAAGAACATCAGCTATATCTGAAAGAAATGATATTTACTGCTTGTAGAATTTCATTTGTGGTTGAAAAATTCAGATTTTTAACATACACTACACATTGCTGATTAACGGAAGACGATGTTTCTTTGAGCTAAACATAGAGTATAAGGAAAAAATGCTTTATTCTTGTTTAGAATGTGATGAATGAAAAAATATATATAATAAATTACTAGGACGTTACTAAACATCAATCTCAATTTTAATTGCAAATAACAAATGAAGCAGATTTTTGAAATAAAATCTATGCATAATAAAACGGCAGATCATGAAATGTTTGCTACCACTTTGCTATTACCGTCGATCAAATCAACCAGAAACGAAATTGATCGACTTTACTATTTTATCCGAGCATTCAAATTGCCAATTAGGATAAGGTGCTATAAGAAAATGAACTTATCCATTGAAACAGTTTCGCATAGTCTTTTATGTAGCCGCTCAGTCGATGACATTTACCATATTCATTGTTCCGCCAAATGTACGGACAGGTCTAAGAATTATTGCACGGCTGTGTGAGCAAGAAATATCATTTATTTCACTGAGTCATAGGGTCTGTATTGGTGGATCATGTTCTTCACCATCGACTTTGATAACGTTAAAATTATTGATTTGGAAAGCAATTATAACAAACGGTTAATTAAAGAATGAGTTGATTTCAAGTTGTTTAAGCTGTCATTGAATATCCTGAATGAATTTAACCTTTATTCTTTGAAAATTTTAATTTCTATTGTATTTTCAAATTAAATACTTCCGATGATGACAGATTTGTTCTTTCAAAATAGTAAAAATAAATTTAATTTTCATTTGCTAGGTATGTATTTTCAAAACAGCAACATTAGGTTGTGAATACTAGACAAATAAGAAAAACGTTTTTCATATAAATCAAATTCTATACAAAAATATCAATTTCAAAATTCATTTAAATTTTCTCAGCCATGCATTCCCACATTCAATTAATTCAGCCAAACTGAGTCTACGTATTTAATATAATTATAAACTAAACAAAACATAATAATGCTAAATCAAAATTTAATAATTAAATAATAAAATTAATAATTGTTTTTAGATTTTCTATAATTTAAATCAAGTTAAAATAAAAAAATTGAAATTAAAAAAAAATTATTTTTTTATAAAATAAAAAAAATAAATAAAAATAAATAAAATAAATAAATAAATAAATAAAAAAAATAATACTAAATCATTAAATAAAACTTTAATAATTAGATAAAAAATAATTATAAAAAATTGTTAATAATAATAACAATTAATATATATAATTATATATAATTTTGAATATAAAATGTTTGTTTATAATATTTAAATTCTTATAAAATGTTTGTTTCTGTAATGATTAAAAGTAAATTCTTTGCTATTTTATAATATTCTTTTATAATATTTATATAATATTATGTAATTAAATCAGCTAACAGATTCTACGTATTTAATATAAATATAAAATTAAATTTCAGTATTAGAATAAATAAAATTATTTAATCTATAAAATATTATTATAAAATTAAAAAATAAATAAAAAAAATATAAATAAAAATAATAATGCTAAATCAATAATTCAAAATTTAATAATTAGATAATAAATAATCATAAATAGTTGTTATAAAATTTAATATAACTTATATCAAGTTAAATATAATTGTTATAAGATTTCATAGACTGTAATTTAAAAGATAATTAATTTTATTAGTTAAATGATTTATTAGATAATTAATTTTATTAGATAAAATAATTTTTAAAAATAAATAAATAAAAATAAATATTAAATCAAAATTTAATAATTAGAAAATAAATAATTATTAGATGTAAACTTTGATTCATTGCGTGATCACTATTATGACTATTAGAATAATATCGTTTATGCTATTTGTTCATTTAGTAAAGTTTATTTAATAATCGAGTTAAGCAATAATTCAATACGATTATATTTATTTATTTTTTAAAATTGATTTATAAAAATCAATTTTAAAATTGCAGTGTTACAGGGCAAATATTAAAAGCAGATAATCAGCAGATATGAATAAACGATGTGCAGATAAATTCTGCTCAGCAAAAAGTATGATCATCAACGTGATGGTACAGCTTTAATAATTTTTAAAGTATTGCCTTTTTTACAAAAAGATCCTGACCTGTTGGGATTGTGTGCTTGTCGTTTTTGTTAAGCAGAATTTCCGTAGGTGCAGGCTCAAACATTAACGGCTTAAAATCGTATTCGTTTTCAAGCAACCTGGCCACATCTTCACAACTATCGAATTCAACAATACCAGCAGTGCCCTCTGGAGGAAATATCCATTTAGAAATAGGGCCATATGAAGTTAATTTGCATTTTAAATTTCCTAGTTCACTCGGGTTCACATTTTTTACGATTAAGATTCTCTTGCTTCTCGCAAATGAATTACCGTTTTTAAACACGTCAAGTTGAACGCCGTGAGCAATCAGAAATTTTTTCGTTTTATCAACAATGTCAGCCTCGGCCGCTGCAAGACGAACAGGTAAGCTACTTAGCGTATTATCACTATACACATCTTGTTTCTGTATGTTAAATCGTTTGGCCAACCGTTCAGCTATCACATTAGGACTAACGAACAAAGAGTTCCAACAATGAGCGCCACTAATATTTGACACAGAAGCAGTACCGTCATGATGTGGTTCGATTTTGAGTAGTCGTCCCTGAAATATTGAGCCATTCAGTGCATTCATCGCATTAACTGCATACGCTGTCTGTGAAAATGTAACAGCTGCAAAACCTTTCGGTTGCTTACTGTTCCAACAAACCGGAATCTCGATAGAATCAATATGGCCAAACTGTGACATCAAATTATTTAGATCATTTTCCGAGCATCCATACCAAATGTTCTTACATATAATTGTTTCTGATGGGCAAGCAAGTTGTTCCGCCTGTTTACCAATGTGATCAGTTTTCAAATGCGCATCATTATGCTCATTACAAGAAAGGGCTTCTACTTGTCTATTTATTATTGGATGTAAGGTTATGTATCTTTTCCCAATACAGGTTTTATTGAGAATCAAGGCTTTATTCAGGTCACTTTCACTTTTAAGCCATACTATTGCAATGCCCTTTGGAGCCTTGCTTACAGAGTCGTGTAGAATCCTTATTCTACTAAGCTTAATTGGGTGAAATAGCTTTTTCAATTTCTTCTCTGTAAATTTGAAGGGTATGCCTTCAATGCGTAATTTATAAGCAGATGTATGAGTTTTGCGCTTTTTAGGTTTTTTATTAGTTTCTGTCGTTGCTAAATCACTCTTAATAGATTTATCGCTTTTGCTAAGTAATGATACATTTTGATCGGCTAAAAACCTTTCGAACTCTTTATCGTCTTTTACGTCAGATATGAGACTGTCGAACAGCTGATTTTTATTTTCAAGCTGTATTTTCTTATTATTGTCAGTACTTTCAGCTTCTCCGTGAATGCGTTTATGGGCGCTGCTGCCTTCACTGTATTTGCTCCATGGCCTAGGGCGATTAACAGCAGAAGACGGTTTGGACTGATTATCAGCAAGTTGCACATATGGGCAAACCTATTAAAAATACACATTAACAAAAAATAAAATCGACAATCCGATTTAAACAGCTGTTAATAGAAATGATTGAACAAAATTGCCTGAAAAGAAAAATAATTCAAAATGAATATTAGAAAATAAATTACTAAAATGTAGCAAAACAAAATATATAAGAGCCCAATACAACTTATATAACTTATTTGCTGATAATCAGCTTATTTTTATTAGTGAAAATGTTTTTTATATTATAACATATTTAATTTAATATATTTATAATATATTATAAACATATGTGTGATATAATAAATTATATATTTAATCTGCAATCTAAATAATCGAGCCCCAATAAAGATAAACCCCAGAAGACGGTTATGTCTGCAATCTGAATATATATTGTTGGTTGTTTAGTTAAAACTAGCACAATTAAAGCGGAAAACAGTGAATATTATTTGAATTTCCATAGCTTTCGGGTACAGCCCTTCTTCAGTGGAAGTTCCACGCAATATTGTAAGTAGCTTAAATCAACAATTTTTTACCAAGTCATAAATTATATGACTTGATAATATATATAATATATATATAATATATAATATATATTATATATATTGCTGTGTATATTGCAATATAAAAATATAATATAGGCTTGGTTAAATATATTTAATAAGAGATTTGAAAAATAGATATTAAGATCATTACATATTATATACAAAAATATCTGAAATTATCTGAATCTTTTATGATCTGGAAGAATTTGATGGAAAAAATGATGATAAAATATAATTGTTTAAAAATAACTAAAGTCACAAATTAAAGTCTGTAGTAATTTTATATTGTCTTCAAGCATATCAGCATACTTTACCCTCAGAGTAATTTATTAAATCTATATTTATCTTATACAAATAAGATAATAAGATATATAATAATATATATAGTATATATTACAAATAAGATATAAATTTTAATGAAATAATAAATTGATTGAACGGATAATCAAATCAGCTAACTGAGTCTACGTATTTAATATAATTATAAACTAAACAAAACATAATAATGCTAAATCAAAATTTAATAATTAAATAATAAAATTAATAATTGTTTTTAGATTTTCTATAATTTAAATCGAAGTTAAAATAAAAAATTGAAATTTAAAATAAACGTCATTTTTATGAATTGACTAATAAATAACAGACGTTTATAATAATAAGGATTAGAGGTCATAAGGAGGAACTGCTATGCTATCAGGTTTCAGCCCCTAACTCCTCTACGCAACATAGCAGCGGGGCCAAATACATGCTAATGATGTATTTCTTCTGATAAAACTATCTAGTATCTTATTCTAATGCAAAGTATATTATTTATTATCCATCCATAAAAATTTGCCACTTAAGAGTTTAAATTTATTCTTTATATTATTGTGTTGATTTGTATATTTTACTATTTTCTGTTTGATGGTATTTTTAAAGTAACCTAGTTTAAAATATGTATCTATTAAATTATTTAAATGATTTTGAAGAAAGCCAATATCATTACATATTGTTGCAATTCTTAAAATTTCATTTTTTATGTATTGCATTTTATATAATAAGCCAGCTATAATTAGGCTACTGTTACCTCTCATTAGAACACCTTTTATATATTATGCCTATATTATATGGTATGCATGAATGCTCATGCAAAAATATGTTTCTTGTAAATTTAAATATGTCATATTTACGATATAAATTAATAGTAGTTTTAGTTAATGTTAATTTAATGTTCATATCTAGATATACACCTTCTTTATAATCAATATTGGTTTTGTTAAGAATAAGGCTTTCTGGATAAATTTGTTCACTAATTTCTGGTAGGCGTGAATGCTTGTGCAAAAATGTTGGTAAATTTAAATATCATCTTTACGATATAAATTAAAAGTAGTTTTAATTGATGTTTTTTTGTTAAATTATATATAGAAAATTTATTTAAATTAAATTTATTTATTATAAATAAATTATAATTAAATTTATAATTAAATTATAAATATAATTTAATTTATTTATATATCGTGACTTTGATAAATTTATTCACATATTCAATAAAAATTATTAGAGTTTAATACACAAATATCATCAATATATCAAAACATATATTTCATATCTTTATATAATTTAGATTTATTTTTCAAACAGTTATGAACAAATTCATATTCTATAAAGCATAAAAATTAGTCAGCTACTATTAGCTCCCATTTGATCGCCTTTTACTTGTCTAAAATAACAATAAAAGTAGGGACTTTTATTTCCTCCTGTATTAAATAATAGAAGTATAGAGCTTTCTTATTGTATACATTGAGCACTCTCTATAGATGTCCCTACCTTTAAATAATTTTGATTTATTAAAATATTAAAGGATTCTAATAATTCAATTTTATCCATATATTTATATTTACTTGATAATTTAATTTTGGTTAGATAGGCGTTATAGTTATTATAATATATATGTATATCTTAAACAAAATATAAGATCAATTAATTTTTATAATGCATCTTTAATATCTGCTAAATCTAGATTTGTATAAAGCGTACTAAAATCGTACGAATTTATATTCTGAAAATTTATTCCTTTTGTGTGTTCTAAATATTTTTTTGTAGAATTAATACTGAAATAGTGTTTTATACCAGTATTAATTTCGCTTACCTTGCAATATATTTTAAAGTGTGCTTTAATTGCTTTAAGTATTTTATTCATATAGACAGAAAGTGGTTTTAATGTACATTTAAACGCACTACACATGAACCTAGGTTTTATTGGATTTTTATGTAATTTTGGATTCCAATATAATATAGGTATAGTTTTATTGTCTGATTCTATTTTTATACCTTTCTTATCCATTATAGAACGATAACTTGTAATAATTGTTTCTAAATTTAAATCACTACATTCATATGTTGTGTTTATATTTAAATCATTATAATTAACTTCTTTCATCACTATATCATAATAAAGCTCTTTACATAATAATAGACCTTTAAATCACAATAAATCTTTTTGCATATGAAGACAAAGTTATTACTAGCTTTATCAATAGTTGTTATTAAATAGTTATGCTTTAATTTAGTAAGTTCAGCATACATATCTTTATTAATTTGATCTTTCCCTTTATAATTATTTGTTATTTTCATTTTCATTTTAATTTCATCAAATATATATTCTTTGCAAATATTAATTTTTGATGTTTTTTTATTTCATTATTAATCAGCTTACTAAAGTGAATATTTAAGTCATTATATAACGAATTGTAAATTTTATTTTATTATTATTTAATCTAAAAAGTTTGATAACTAATAAACATACAACGATTGACTTATAGAGGATTGACTTCCAGCGGATTGACTTCCAGACGATTGACTTCCAGAAGATTGACTTCCAGCGGATTGACTTCCAGACGATTGACTTCCAGACGATTGACTTCCAGACGATTGACTTCCAGACGATTGACTTCCAGACGATTGACTTCCAGACGATTGACTTCCAGACGATTGACTTCCAGACGATTGACTTCCAGACGATTGACTTCCAGACGATTGAATTCCAGACGATTGACTTCCAGACGATTGACTTCCAGACGATTGACTTCCAGACGATTGACTTCCAGACGATTGACTTCCAGACGATTGACTTCCAGACGATTGACTTCCAGACGATTGACTTCCAGACGATTGACTTCCAGACGATTGACTTCCAGACGATTGACTTCCAGACGATTGACTTCCAGACGATTGACTTCAGACGATTGACTTTCAGACGATTGACTTCCAGACGATTGACTTCCAGACGATTGACTTCCAGACGATTGACTTCCAGACGATTGACTTTCAGACGATTGACTTCCAGACGATTGACTTCCAGACGATTGACTTCCAGACGATTGACTTCCAGACGATTGACTTCCAGACGATTGACTTTCAGACGATTGACTTTCAGACGATTGACTTCCAGACGATTGACTTCCAGACGATTGACTTCCAGACGATTGACTTCCAGACGATTGACTTCCAGACGATTGACTTCCAGACGATTGACTTCCAGACGATTGACTTCCAGACGATTGACTTCCAGACGATTGACTTCCAGACGATTGACTTCCAGACGATTGACTTCCAGACGATTGACTTCCAGACGATTGACTTCCAGACGATTGACTTCCAGACGATTGACTTCCAGACGATTGACTTCCAGACGATTGACTTCCAGACGATTGACTTCCAGACGATTGACTTCCAGACGATTGACTTCCAGACGATTGACTTCCAGACGATTGACTTCCAGACGATTGACTTCCAGACGATTGACTTCCAGACGATTGACTTCCAGACGATTGACTTCCAGACGATTGACTTCCAGACGATTGACTTCCAGACGATTGACTTCCAGACGATTGACTTCCAGACGATTGACTTCCAGACGATTGACTTCCAGACGATTGACTTCCAGACGATTGACTTCCAGACGATTGACTTCCAGACGATTGACTTCCAGACGATTGACTTCCAGACGATTGACTTCCAGACGATTGACTTCCAGACGATTGACTTCCAGACGATTGACTTCCAGACGATCGACTTCCAGACGATTGACTTTCAGACGCGCTCGCTTCGCTCGCGCGCCTTCGCTCCTACAGCCGCCGATCAAACGATCACGACCCGAGGCAAGCCTTCGAGCTCCTTGTCAAGAAATCTGGGCAAAGATCAAAACTTTCTGGGTAAAACTTTCTGAGTAAAACTTTCTGATTACAGAAGCTTATTACAATATAAACGTAAAGTAAACACACAATAAAACACAGAAAGTAACTACAGGATGACTAAGGGCAAACCTCGTAACTCACCCAGATGCTGTGGTTTAGGACGGACAGAACGAGATCTGCAAGGGTTGCATATGTGTGAAGGCAGGAAAACCATGCACAGACTGCGCAGCCCCAACTGTGGAAATAATGGACCAGTCAAATTTGATTGTAGCGGCTCGCCAAGGATAACATTTGCGGAACAGGGATTGGTAACAGATGTTCATGGCGATGCAAACATAGCCGGAAGTGCGACCCCGATTACAAGAAGAGTAATTCAACATCGAAAGTCGACACTGAGGAAATTATTCGCCAAGACGATAAGATGGAAACTGAACCTCATAACACTTCACAAATGTAATGAATCAAGTAATTTTATTCGCGTCCTGAGGACGTTGTACAACGATGCATGCAGTGAAATTGATCAGGATGGATCATATCTGTTAAAAGCCACGTTACTTTATTAACTTGTTCTTCAGAGGTTCGATTCACGAAAAGTTGCCATTATACAGAAAGAGTTGCAAAGGAGACTGGCCCAATGGGAAAGTGAAGATTATGATTCGTTATTTGAAGAGGAGTGCGTACTTCAGTCGAATATACCGATAAGCCGAAGAAAATCTGCATTACGAGATTGGAAGAACAATTTCTGTAAGCATATGTCAATTGGCAACATAACTCGTGCTACTCGGATTCTTGAAAAGGAGGGGGCATTGGATTGGATACACAGTCTATCCCCCGAAGTAGATGGTAAGAGTGTAAGTTCAATCCTCAAGGAGAAACATCCTGAAGCGGCTGAGATTATGTCGTGTGCATCCTAAATAAACCATTAAGCGACAGTATGCCATTTCACCCAATAATATTTTCATCAATCGATGCGACCTCGATAGTGGAGGCGGCACTACGAACAAAGTGATCTGCAGGTCCATCCGGAACCGACGCATCAATGTGGCGCTCCTTTCTCTGTAACTTTGGAAATTATTCAAGGGCGTTGGCGGAGGCGATGGATGGCCTCGCAATTCATCTGGCATCGAAACAGATTCCTGTTAGTTGTGTTATGAGATTAACTGCGTTCAGACTAGTAGCTCTCGACAAGAAGCCTGGCGTCAGGCTAATAGGAATATGTGAGGTTCCTCGTAGAATAATCAGCAAAGTTATTCTTCGAAAAATACGCAAGCACATTCAGACGATCGCAGGCAGTGTCTAATTATGTGCCGGTCAAAAATGCGGAGTTGAGCAAGTCATTCATGATATCAGATTCAAGTTTGAAAGTGATTCGAATAACTGTATCTTAATGCTGGATGCCTCAAACGCATTCATTTCTGTTAACAGGAAGTTGGCGCTTCGAAATATGCAGTTCGTGTGTCCGGCCTTGATGGTGTCTTAGCCAATTTATACGGAGGAACGGGAATAATGACGGTGGATAATGAAATCTGGTAACCGTCCGAAGGT
Organism: Pomphorhynchus laevis; assembly: GCA_012934845.2. Classification (NCBI taxonomy): domain Eukaryota; kingdom Metazoa; phylum Acanthocephala; class Palaeacanthocephala; order Echinorhynchida; family Pomphorhynchidae; genus Pomphorhynchus; species Pomphorhynchus laevis. The sequence continues at coordinate 101,125 of WNNJ02000939.1, read as the reverse complement.
TTCACACAAGGCGATCCGCTTTCGATGGTGGCATATGCAGCAGCGTCACTTCTCTGATCGATCGTCTACAAAGTCACGTGCCTTCAGCCACACATAAATGGTATGCAGACGATGCGAATGTCGTGGGATCAGTCGGAGCATGCCTTCCGGCTCTAAATTTCGTGATAGCTGAAGGTCTGGCTTATGGCTTCCACTGTAACCCCGCAAAATGCTGCCTTCTCGTTCACCCCTCTAACGCCAAGCACGCGGAAGAGGTTTTTGCTAATTCCGCAATTTCGATAAGATCAGATGGAGCTGAAGTCCTGTGATCTCCAAATAGGCTCCAAAGAGTTTACAGACGAGTGGATCGTCAAAGGGGTCAGAAATTGGTTGTCGCTTGTAAACAGCTTCGCCGAGGTAGCCGCAATTGACCCAGTGTGCTCACGCTTGTTTAACTAACTATATTCAGCACAGGTGGGCGTTCGTCCTAAGGACATGTCAATTTGACCGTGTCCGTTTAAATCCTGTGAATAATGCAATAAGGAACACTCTGTTTCCTAAAATATGTGGAATACCACTAATATCGGATTACCTCAGACAGGTTTTCAGTCTCCCAGTAGGAATGGGTGGATTGGGAGTCCGTGATATATCGGTGATGCACGAATTAGAATATGGTTGGTCTTTATTGTTATTTCATACATTGAAATCTGTTGACTCGAGGGAAGAAGCAATGCAAGAGACGATTAGAACGATTGTTCGTCAGAAGTCAAACTTTTGGGCGGCGATTCACGAAAGCATAAAGGCGTCTGGACCATCCATATTGCTCAACACCATCCCATACGCCAGAGAAAAAGGTGCCTCATTGTGGATATCTGCAAGGCCAATCGAAAGTGAGGACTGTCGCCTTTCTACTCGTGAAAAATTGTCGTGTAAAAACGGTGGTTTGCCAATCACTCGCCATAATTCACTGCGCGACATAATAGCAAGATATTTAAGCAGAGTTTCTTCGTGCGTAGCGGTCGAACCCGTCCTAGCTCCAGTACACCCATCGCATGTATTTGATTCGCCTAATACAACAAGAGATCAAGACGCCCGCTCGGATATAGTATGTACAGGTCTCTTGGGAAATGGGCAAAGGCGGTCCTTCATGGACATTGTCGTATTCAACTCCAATGCTCCTTCCTATTCCCAGAGAACCCCTGCCAATGCACACGGTTATCACGAGATGAGAAAGAGGAATCAATACCTTGAAAGGATAGTTGATGTGGAGCAAAGGAGTTTTTCCCACTAACTTTTTCGATGAAAGGTGGAGCAGGAATTACGGCAAAATTCGTCATAAAGACAATTGCGGAAAGAACGGTGGATAAAACGGGCAGGAAATATAATATCATTGCGTCAGAAATTCGCAGACCAATAAGCGTTGTCTTGGCCAGGGCATCATCTTGTTGTCTAAGGGGTCTACGCTACCATGTCCCCGTTTCCTATAAGTTCACCAGCACACGTCAAATCGACACCCCTACGCAAATATTATCATCGCAGAATCCCTCTTCGCGCCAAGACTCTAGACTTGAGGGCCACTTTGCCAAAACATGAAATATTAATTTGTTGATATGCATAGCAGATTTCGCGGTAGACTTGAGGAAGTTTACGAAGATTGACGAATTTTCTTCAGTTTAATTATAAATTTTTGTTTGTTATAATAAATTCAATTAATTAAAAATAAATAGTTTTTATTTATAATAAAAACTTGTATTAAAAAATGAAATAAAATTAATCTATATTTATACCCTCTTGATAGCAGCTTTCTTAATTCACAATTTTTAATTAATTCTATATTATGAGTGCATATGTGTTCATTTATTTTATTAATTCAATTTATTTATATTTATTTATACCTTTTTGATAGCATTTTCCTTAATTCATTGTTTTCAATTAATTCTAGATTATGGGTACATGTTCATTAATTTTATCAAAAATAAGACTTTTACAATTGCATTCTGTTTCCATTATGTTTCTAATATTATCGTTATATATTGATTTTAATTCTTTATTATAATTACAAATTTTTCGACCTAATGGTAGTAGGAGTTTATTCCTTATTTTAGGAATTTATTTACTTAAATCTGACCCTATTATTTCTTTACTTTTAGAATTATTTAAAAGTCCGGCTATATTTATGTTATCTATACATTTATCAATGAAGTTTATGGTTAATGTATATTTTCTATTGTTATTATTAACATTTATTGTACGATTATAGTATTTTGTATTACAATAACTGTCTATTATACAACTTAGCCTATCATAGTCGTTAATTAATTTTTGATTTATTGAACATATGATATCTTTAGAAAAACTTCTTATATTTACATAAAGATCTTTTAGCTTATTATCACTTAAAAGTTGTTTTAACATTTCTAATTGTTCATTTATATACATATCTTTTTTAATATTTTTAACTCTATTTTTCCTATTCCTTTTATCACCATGACTTCTTGGTTTGCGTTTAACCGGATTATTATAATATAGTTGTTTATTATGTATTATACTACTTCTGCCAATTCCTTGTACCACGTCATTCAATCCTAATGGGTACATGGAATTAAGCGTTTTAATCCAAAAATCTTCTTTTTCTAATAGTTTTTGATTTAATATTGAAATGTTTTCTTCGATAATATGTTCTAAAATAAATAATTTACAGTTTTTAATATCATGTCCTATTAATCTCATATGTTTATGAAATATAGTTTGATTATTATGCTGTATATTATATATGTGTTAATACAATTAATATGACAACAAAAAGATACTTACGGTGATTCTAGAATTGTTGATAAAAGACCGGTTATTGCGTTTTATTGCTACTTGAGCTTCCTCTGAATTTTTAAATCCAATTGTAGCAATTCGTCGGAATCCTCCATCCCTTCTATACAATAATCGCACATCGGTTATAGTTCCACAATCGTCAAAGCGTTTACGTAAAATCTTATCGGATATCTTGGAAGCAAAATATTTATAAAACCTAGTTATTTAATCTTGTAATATTTAATTTAAAATAGTCGATAAAAATATATTTAATTGTATATAAATTAGAAACATTATGACACCCAATGTTGTAAGTAATCAAGATTGGGTGTTATTGGTTATAACTAATCGGTTATAGTTCCACAATCGTCAAAGCGTTTACGTAAAATCTTATCGGATATCTTGGAAGCAAAATATTTATAAAACCCAGCTATTTAATCTTGTAATATTTAATTTCAAATAGTCAATAAGATATATTAAAGTGTATTAATTTTTAAAAACTATGACACCCAATGTTGTATGTGTTTAAGCTCTTAAAATTTTTTCACAAAAAATTTCTCAAGATTTTTAAAATTATCAAAATTTAAATCTCAATTAAAGTATTTTTATCAGAATATAGCATCATCATAGCTGCATCATCATTCTGATAAAGAAGCTACCGGAATCATTAGAATAAAAAGCTGAAATTAAAAAATTCGTGATCATCGATGCGTGAGCATCTTCTTCAGTTATTTTACATTCATTTACAGCAAGTCTCGAATATGTGTAGTGGGTTGTGCTCTGGAAGAACGTAGTCGCCATTTTACTGAGAAGGAAGTGACGGTGTAATATTTTCTTTTTCAACTATTTATGGTAAGTGGAACCAATGTTTTTGATTTAATTTATGATCGGTTGCAAGCTTTCCTATCCAGAATTGTTCTACCATTCTTCGCTTTGGTTGATCGTTGATATCACTTTCCAAACGTGTTGTAGAGAAGGTGTGATTTTAATGATTTATTACATGATCTAAAGCACCGTGATTCGTGTTGAGTTTGAATTTAATATTTGTTCGACGTTTGTTGGCTCTTAGATTCATTGGTCTAGATGATTCGCCGACGTATTGTTACTACAGTCTTTGAACGTACTTAAATATACAACTCCTTTTGATTTGCTTAAATGTTCACCTTTTATTTTGTATGATAATTCGTTATACTGCGTTTGAAAGTGTTTTGTCATTTAATTTTAATCTCAAACTCGACAACTTTTTTGGCGAGTTTGAGACTTGAAATGTCTACCAAACATACATCCAATTGCTACTGTGCTTTTTAACCGTATGATTAGATGTCGTATGTTGTCCATAAATTTGGGAGGAATTGATTTTAGAATTGTAGTGATTTCTTTTTTAGTTTGGCATAGAGAGAGGGATGATAATCGAATGTTAGAATATTTTCTTTAGGACGAATATTCTTAGGAATTTCATTGGTTGCATTGATTTGAAGTAATTGATTTCGCGATAATTTTCTTACATGGTTAGCATTTGTCATTATTTGACAATAAGTGTATCATTTCTCTAGTGATTTATCAATTCGGTCAATTCAAGTTCGAAATGTTTTGTAGAAGAACATATATTACATAGTCTGATACACTCATTTCAAATGACTATTCACTATTTTTGGATCGTGAAAACTGGTTACAGGAATAAAAGATCTAAGTCCATCTGATTTATGGTGCACTCTCGTTTCCCACTTTGATTTATCATTCTTGTGTAACAACACGTCAAGAAAAGGCAGTTCGTTATTCTCTGCTACTTGCAAGCTAAATTGTAGTTCACCAAAGGAGGTCAAATTCATTAGCATATGCCAAAAGATCACTTTTGTTGTGATTTCATATGACTAGGATGTCGTCGACATATTGAATCAATGCACTAGATTTTCTATTTCTGCCGAAGATGAACCTCCCCTCCAAATCCGCAACAAATATGCCGGTATAGGTTGAGGCACATTGTGTTCCCATAGCGGTATCATTTCTTTGGACACATATTCGTTGAATGTAAAGTAATTAGAGTTTAGTACTAGTGATAACAATTTATTAATTCTGCCATCTTGATTTTATCCTAATTTGATTGTATCGTAGCTTTATTTGCACAATCTAATCCATTATTGCTGTCTATGCTAATATAAAATGAAGTGATGTCTAGTGTGGTTAGTTGGTTGAATTTTTTATAAAGTCGTATGTACTTCTAATGAACGATGGTCTCGATATTAGAAATGGATAAAGTTCATCATGGATGTCTTGACAAATTTTCCGTAGGTGTTGTAGTTGCTGATGATTGCTATGCTAGGGCAGGGAGTAATTCGTTTGTGTAGTTACAGCAACAAGTAGAGAAGCTACCAGGGGTTGCCGTTTTATTTGTGAGCTCTGTATTTAGCGGGGATTGGTAGTATGATTAAATGCATTCTTTGATTTTTTGTCGGATTTCAAAAATTCTTCATTGTTTGATTTTTCATAGATCGGTGCTTGAAGATGGCGTGTGTCTTTGGATTAATATTAGGATTTGCTCCGTATAATCATTTGACCACCTTTGTCTGCGGCACAACAACAATATCGGGATTTTAGCTGAGTTCTTTCAATGCATGTCTTTTGACTTTGTTTAAATTACATTGATATTCCTCATGTGGCATGATTTTTTAATATTTTTGTAATTTATCATTCTCTATAATTGTTTTTGATATCTGGTGTTTATGATTTTGACGCTCGACGTTTGAAATATTGTAGATTTAATATTATTCAACAGCCTCAAGCGGTTGAATTCTCTTGTATCCGAGAAAAAGCGCATCGGATTGGTTTGTTGTCAATGTGGCATCCGATAAATTCATCCGATAATTGCTAGTGTCAATTATTAATTTTTCCTCTCTTCCAATGTCGTTTACGCCGAAAGCACATATTGCGTGTTATCGATATGTTTTTTAGTTCCATAGGGCAACATATGGTTTGCATAATTCGCTAAGCTTTTCGCACTTGTTCATTATATCTAATTCAGACAGTCGAGTCTTGTAAAAAATCTTCTTTACTATATGCAACTGAATAAAATTCGTCAAGAATTTTGGTAAATGACATGACTGCTTGTTGTTTAGCTCGATTCCAACGTTATTGTAGAGTACGTGGTTTACTCTCAGGGATAATAGAAAAATCACTTTTATCTTTTTCTTAATGCGTAATCTATTAGTGACGAGTCGGTGGACAAGTCAATATTCGAGGAACTGTAAGTGCGCGTAAAATTTTGCTTTCTTTACGTTTGGCGAAGGTCTTCTAGAAACTTTCAACATAGTTTTGAATATTGTCAAATCGCCTCTCAGGCAATTAAACCGACTGTGCGGAATGAAACAACGGCCAGGATTCCGAATGGAATTCGTACACATCCAATGTAGCTGCCGATTGAAACTGGCCACGATCAACGAACTGCAGGATCAATGTCATTTCTAGACGACCACTTCAGCATCGAAATGATAGTGTACTCGGCAACACTAATCAGTAGAATGAAGTACCCACTGGTCGTTTCGGACAGTAAAAGAAGGCATTTCCAACACGTTGCTTAAACGTCTTAGGGTTTCGTTCTGGAACCAAAACATTTACTGTGCAGACCATACTTATATACTTAGCAGAGACTGTTTTAGACTGTTCGTTTCACTCGTTGGGGTTGCTGACTGTTCGTTTCACTCGTTGGATCCAAAACTAGATTCGGCATATAGAAGTTAATTCCGACTGCGCGGAATGAAACAACGGCCAGGATTCCGAATGGAATTTGTTATGTATTCAATGTGTATTCAATGTGTATTAAATGTAAAGGAATAAATTCTTACAATTTATTTTAAAATAAAAAGTTAAAACTCTAAATTTTCAAACTCTTATAATTTATTAAACTAAAAGTACATTTTTTAAATTAAAATTAATTAACAGTTTATTAATAATTAATATTAAATAACAAGTTAATTATTTAATGATCAATTGAATATTTTATTAATTAAATTACGTTAAAACGTAATTGAATATTTTATAAGAGCAGCATTATATAATATCATATATTAAATATAATATTTTATATTATTAATATAAAATAATTGGGTAAAAATAAACTCGGTAAATTATAATTTATGAAATTTATGAAATTTAATTTAAATTTCCTAAGTTAACTTAATGAATAATATTTGATATTAGTTAACGAATGTTTTTAATTAATTAAAGTATCCTCGATAAAGAAATATCGCTTACATCATTTGGAAGATCTTTGATAAATACTCGTGATATTTCCATCCTTAAGATTTTGTGTAATAATCTACAAAACAATAATTTAACATTTATTACAGCAAGGGATTGTTTATATTTCATTGTATCATTATAAAAACGATATAAAATGCTAAAATAAAACAATATTTCTATAGATATAAATATTATATAATGGTAGTATTACAAGATATTGATTTATTTATTCTTTTAAAAAATTCATTTTTTTAAAAGCAATGATCATACAAGCCGTATTTAATTCGTTATATTTAACAGATATATAACGACTGCAAATGCTATATATTATACGTTATATAAAATATATAAACAGCTGCTGGAACTATCACATGAATACAGATTCAGTTTGTTAACAAAAATAAGTCAGGCACAAGATGCAAACAACTTAATTTAAAAGTTTTGACCACGAGGTTCTTTATCAATCATTATTACAAAATTTTTAAAAATAAAGTAATGATATATTAATAAATAATATAATATATAGGGCTATTAAATACACATAATCGGTATGTTTAATCGTATCTGGATTACTAAAAACCTGACACGCAAATCCTTTATATGTGAAATATTTTGTACACCGCAAAAAGTGGACTCGCGCTACCCGACAGACGAAGGCAAAAGTTCTTTTCTGCATCAGAAACAGATCATTCGTAAAGGACTACTCAATCATGGTTTCTAGGTGTAATTGCAAACATTCGATATCAGCTTTCTGACTAATAGGTCTCCGAATTTTCAAATCGTCGAATACAAAATTGAATCTGAACTCAACAAAGTTGGTTCATATTGGTTTAAAGTCGTTTATTTTAAGATGGAAATTTATCTAACTTAAGATCGTGATTGGCCTGTTAGATCTAGATGATCGAAATGTAATCTATGAACATAATGTAGAAGAATCGTTTTAGAGGTCAGGAAGTTGATAGGTCATAGCGGGAAATAAATAGAGACGTATGAAGATGAACATTTATATAAAATTTCTATTGTATACTTAACAAATCTTCATTACACCAAAAAATTATCATAAATGATATTTTAATATGGAAGGATTTAAAATTATATCAAAATGGACATTTTTATCCTGTCAAGTTAATGATTCTCTCAACTTTCCTTAATCATTCAAGATGATGGGGTCATAACCCTATGGGGTCATAACCCTATGGGGTCATAACCCTATGAGGTTATGCAAGGAAATTCTTTAATTTTATTAGTAATTGAATTTTTATAATATAACTAACAATATTAAAGAAACCTTATAAAAGAAGGTTTAATTGATATAATTGATTTTTGCTTTAAATTGCTAAAGATCTCGTATACAGTTATTAAACAGCTGAAACCCATTCCTATTATTTATTGTTCTACTTGCAAATCGGCAATGCATCGAAATTCTCCGAATTCATGGTATGATTAACATTAATGTCCCCTAGCGCGATGGTTGTATGACAAAGTAAATAGCTTCTTATGTCCCTTTGATCCAAAGTCATTCACTACTATCTTATACACAATCGTAAGATTTATAATTGTTCTATGATATCTTAATAACGTCATATTCAAATATTTTATTCTATCTTCGTAAGGTAAATACGATAAATCTACTATATTGTGTGATCCTGCTCTCAAAACTCTTTCTATTTAGCGAGATTCTGGTAATGTTTGCCGAAAGCTAACAAAAAAGCCGTATTCAATAGTGGGCAAAAAAATACAAATATCTTCCTAAATGTATCCGAACTAAATGACTGGAATGATCTCCTAGACAGCATCATTAATACGAATGTTCGACAAAACACTATCCTAGTATTATCCGCATATCTCAAATTCGACGAAACTATCACTATATATCTGTACTTTGATACCTTTGGTATGTTTACAGAGTCCAGATTATATGAGATTAAACATTTGGTTTAATTGTGAGATGGGCACATCTCGCTAGATATGAAGATTTATCTGGGGTCATCTCAATAAAGTGCTTATATCCTATTGCAAAACACTAACATCATCCGTACTAACAATCTCACGATAAATCTTTGCATCATCCGCAACACACAACAATGTAAGATTGAATAGCTTTAGGAAGATCAATGATAAAGAGCACAAATAGAAACGGTGAAATTACTGAGCCCTTGCGAATACCAGCTAATATATTGCGAGGTTTAGAAATGTCTGACCCAACTCGTATTTTTAACGATCTATCCTATAAATAATCGGCAATCCAAGAGATATTTTATCTATACGAAGTCTTCTGAGTTTTTGTATATGATGATAGATTTTTGTATACTTCTGAGAATATGATGCGATACTGTATCAGGTGTACGATAAAAGTCAACAAATATAACGTCTGTTTGAATCTTTCTATCATATGCAGATTGCCATGAATACATGGATACCAGAATATTACTAATAGATGGTTGATTAGGACGAAAGCCATATTGGCTATCCACTATTATATACTGGGATTCCAATTGTTTAGAAATTTTACTAAGTTTTAGGCGTTCCATGACAAGCGATACAAGTTAAAGCTACTGGTATGTTATTGGTGCAAAAATGCCTTTCGCCTATTTGGTATATTTTAATAACTACGAACTGTCTCTATAATTTTAATAATTTTGATTTATTTTAATAAATCAAAATTATTTAAAAGTAGGGACATCTATATTTAGACAAATAAATGGTGTTTCAATGGGTGGTAATAGTAGCCTAATTATAGCTGACTTATTCTTAAGCTTCGTAGAATATGAATTTGTTCATCACTGTGCAAAAAAATAAATCTAAATTATATAAAGGTATGAAATATATGTTTCGGTATATGAATAATATATGTGTATTTAATTCTAATAATTTTTATTCAATTAGTGAACAAATTTATCGAGAAAGCCTTATTCTTAACAAAACCAATATTAATGATAAAGAAGGTGTATATCTAGATATGAACATTAAATTAACATTAACTAAAACTACTATTAATTTATATCGTAAAGATGACATATTTAAATTTACAAGAAACATATTTTATGTATGAGCATTCATACATATTATAGAATACCAAATGCATTCGTATACCAAATGCTGATCCGAATAAAGTAACTGCTTTTCACGAGGCCGGTCACACAATTGTTAGTTACTTCACAGTTCACAGTAATACTTTAAACAAGGTCACCATTATACCTCGTGGTGATGCACTGTTTCCCGGTAGATTCGAGCGGACGTATATAGACGTCAGCATTTTCAACAACTTTGCCGAATCTTACCGTACAAGCACGTCCAGTGCGTTCAACTTCCACGAAGCAAGAAAGAAGTCTAAATATGAGGAACGGGTTCAACAGATTGCAAGAGGCACATTTGTACCCTTCATCGCTTCGACAAACGGCGGATTGAGTGAAAGCTCTCGTGCTGTGTTGCGCCGAATCGCCATTCTGCAGGCGCAGAGGTCTGACCAAACGACATACGCACAGTGCTTGACTCGCATTACACGTGAAATCGGTGTTGCCCTATGCCGCGCGGCGTCGATATGCATCCGGGGTTACCGTTCTTCAAGTGGAAAGGCCGTCCGCCTCGAGCAACAGGAGCCTTAGCTAAAGCACACGCTCCGTAACATGTAATTCAAACATAATGATATTTGGGTTAAATTCCCTTTGTAAACTTTGTGAATAAACCTTTTCTTCTTTAAAAAAATATTATTATATAAATAATATTATTAATATTATAATATTATAATACTTAGAAATTCAGGGTGCAGAGAACTCTGCGATGCAGAGTTCGTTGGATAAGAGTTCACCTTGTAAGCTCATGAGGAATAAAACGCATACCCTTTTCTTATCCCACTATTTTTCTGACAAATGCATAGAGCCTTAAGATAGATCATTTATCTATAATGTGCAGTGTTTATTCTCTTAATATTCTATTAGTGACAGAAACGTGGTTTAAAACGTGACTTCGTAAGAATGTAATATTCCCGGATTTCTAAAGCCTTTATCGGCTCACAGAAGCAACCGGAGAGGTGGCGGGGTATGTGCTTACGTTAGAAATAGTGTAAATGTGTCAATCACTGAGATTAGCTCATGCATTTGAGACCATATAGAATACTTAGTCTTAAACTTCTGTAAAACTATAAAAACAAGAAACTTTCTGCTACTTGTAGTAATTCTATACCATCCTCCATCTGCCGATAAATCACAAGCTTTTGGAAAACTTTCAACGTTTGTTAACGAACTTTTATCAAACCACAGATACGTTTTAATCGCTGGGGATTTTAATCAGCTAGATTTCGATGCTTATGCACATCAATTAGGTTTTATCCAACTTGTAGACTTTCCAACCCGCGGAAAATCTACACTTGACAAAATTTATCTTAATATCGATGCTTTCGGATTTGCTGGTATTAAGTGTGCGTCTGTATCATCATCTGACCATTTGTCTGTAATTCTCAAACCTATAAACTCAATAAAGCGTACAGTTTTATCTCGTTGTGTAGTTCATGATCGCCGTGAACATCATCTTATAAAACTACGTAGTGAATTACTTAAATGGTTATCTCACCCAGAAAACTGTAACGTTATTTCTCGTGATGCAATAACATCGACAATATGTGACATTGTCGAAAATTGCATACCTGCAAAGACGATAACTCTTACAAATAGATACTCATTGGATGTCTCATGTTCTAAAAGAGCTTCAACTGCGCCGTGATGATGCATATTAACATAAAAATCACCATTACTTTAATGAACTAAATAGGAAGCTTTCATTAAAATTACAAAAGCGCGTCAATCTTTCGTCTTCAAACAATTAAGCAATACATCTTCAAAGTTATTTTGGAAAAATGTAAAAGCATTACGTGGTCATGTTTCTCAATCCAACCTTACCACTTCGGACAATAATAATCTCTCTGATACACTCGACAGAATAAACGTATCTCTTATTTACAATTCCGAATGCAAAAGAAGTATCGAGCATATTATACCTATCAATGTAATTAACTCCACCGACGACTATATCGTATCTTCCGAAGAAGTACTGAGGGATATAAATAGTTGAGCAACAAACAAAGCCAACGGTCCGGGTATACCAGTGTGGATAGTAAAATATCTTGGTGATATCTTGTCGCAACATTTATCAGTAGCATTTACACAGATCTTTCAAACTTGAATCGTACCCGATTGTTTAAAATGCACAAACGTTGTTTTAATTCTTAAACAGTCAAACCCAGAAACATCAGAATGTTTCCGTCCAATATCATTGCTACCGGGTTTTGCAAAACTAATCGAAAGGGCTTTTCGCCGTCGAATTTATTCAATATATCTAAATCGCTTAGATATCAACCAACACGCTTTTCGCCAACAAGACAATACAATGAATTCATTTATGAGAATAAATCAGTTTGCAATCAATAATCGTGATTTACGATCCCAACCTATAGTACAAGCACTTCAAATTGATTTGAGCAAAGCATTCGACACAATTGACAATTGTGTCTTATTGAATAAATTGGATACATTAGGTTTCTCTAAATGGCAACTAATGTTCATTCAATCTTACCTGTCTGGTAGAAGCCAAATGATTGTATACAAAACCACGTTCTCTAAGGAATGTTTTTCATATATTGGCTTACATCAAGGGGCTTGATCTCTCCCCTACTATTCAACCTTTTTGTACAGGACTACGACGTATCTCTAGATCATTCAATATGCGCTAAATATGCGGATGACATCACTATTCTAAATTCCGCACCAAGTGTACATATATCAAATCGCTCGCTTAAATTCGAAATTGATGAACTTCTTAAATGGTGCTGAAAAAATAGTCTGCAAATAAATAGCACGAAGTCTAAAATAGTACATTTCTGCCTAAAAAGATCATTCTCAAAACAACTTATTGATTTTGGATTTGAAAGGGTGAACAGCTTAAAGATCCTAGGAATGAGATTTAGTGACAATCTGTCATGGCACTTACATATAGATGATTTGATACGTAAATGCGAACCCCTGCTATATTTTCTGCGCAAACTTAAAATACAGGGAGCGCTTCCACATCAAATCGAACAAATATATACAGCAACCGTAATTCATTTGCTAACTTATGGATATTCTGTTCACATAAACATGTCCGTAGAATATGTTCGTCGACTAAAAGTTATCCATAACTATGCACAACGCATTGCGGAGAAACCATTTACATCATTAGACGATATTTTGAAGAATCTCTTTTTACGCACAGCTGGAAACGCGAAGTTGCTCGAAAGATTAGGTGCGGCGGAAAAAAATAAATAACAGAAACATCAGAAACATGCGACATACTCGTAAATACATCACAAATTTCGTTAGAATACAACATATGTTGGATAGTTTCCTGCACCGTGCTATTACTTACCATAATAAAAGAATAAATCCGCAATTCATATAAAATGACAAAATTCATTTCATATCGATGATTAAATCAATTTTCTGATAGACGCTGATTTTCAATTTTTACATCTTTTTTGTTCTTACTCTAATTTTTACAAATCTTTTTCCTTTCTATATGAAACCTCCTGTATATGAGCTAAGATACTTGCTCTGTATTTCGTAAATAAAGTGATTTTGATTTGATACTATAATATAATATTATATTAATATAATATTAATATATTAATATTATGAATATATTAATATTATCCGTGGATATTCAAAATATCCATGGATAATGACACTTTCAAATTAAATACAATCAAAATCCATTACAGTATTAGACGCTAACTTTAATGTAATTAAAGTTAGCGTTTTATAAATCATTTTACGAATCAATAAAATGAAAAATTTTCAAAAAATTCAAATTTTTAATTTTTTAAAATATACAAAGATATTTTTCAGAAGATGAACTTTCAAATAACATTTATAAGGCAAACAGCATAAAAATTGGGCATCAAGAAATCATATATGTATAGAGAAAGGAATACAACATAAAAATATCAAAATGAACTATAAAAATCCTAATTTAAAATATCAAAACAACATTTGTCACACAAAAAATAGACAAATAAAATTAAATGCGATTGAGTCTGAATAATCGCGAGATCAAAAGATGTAGCATTCCCATTTGTAAGGTCTAAACGAAAGAAAATTAAATATGTAAAATGAATAACATGATATAATTTAAGAATATTAAAAAATATTCAAATACGAAATTGATTTTCACTTATCAAACATTTAGATAAATAACGAAAATCAAAAAAATATGGTCAAGAATTTGTAGTGAATCATTTAATTGTAAATCACTGCCACTTGTGAGAATGGCATTTTAGAAATAAAACTACAATTGAAGACGTGCAGAAGCGATTTGGCGTAGCACCCATAGCAGACAAACTGAGAGGATCAAGGCTGAGATGGTATGGACATGTACTGAGGGCAGACGTGAACACACTGGCGCAGACACCATTCCAAATCGAGGTTGACGGAACGAGACCAAGATAAATACCATATAAAAGATGGATGGATACCCTACTGAATGATATGAAAATGGTCGGACTCACGCCCGAATACTCAGCGGATAGAGCATTTTGGCACCAGCGAACGTGGCATGCAGATCCCTCCAAACTGGATAAATGCTAAGAAGAATAATAACAATAAAAATAAAATTTACAATTAGTTCTATAATGACTTAAATGCTTACTTTGGTAAGCTGATTAATAATGAAAACTTAAATACATCGAAAATAAATGGAGTAAAGTTGTATAATATACCGTCATTGTTATATAAAATATTATTGTCGGACAATAAATGTTAATCTGATAAGATTTATTACCCATTGCTGCCTCTCGGCGTTAGGGAAAAAGAAAATTACAAATATACAAATCTAAAAATTACTTCTCTGGAATAAGATACCTGAGCCAAATTAAATAAAGCAAATTAGAAAGTTATTACAACTTGTCGACTTGTGAGAGTGACATTTTAGAAATAAAGTTACAATTGAAGACGTGCAGAAGCGATGAACAACTTTGTAGACAGTAAGGACCTATATATGGTGCAGTGCGCTGGTGACAATTTACTTGGAATTTACAGAATTTATCATGGTAGCCATGTGTACTTGCACGAATTATCAGCGGACGCTTGCTCTCTTTTGGTCCTAATCATTGTGATTGAGCCATTGCTGGAATATTTAGAATCTCTTTGTCTGTGTCATTTTACTTAATTAACAGCTTTTGGTGATGGCGTTGAAAATTTACTGTGCTTGCATTATTTCGCGTTATTATTAATTCCACTGACAGATGTAAGGTATTGGTAAGAATTTCGACGGTCGTTGATGAAACTTTTGAAGATACTCCTAGAATTCGCTTTAAGAACCGCGATCGGCACATGTCTACCTGAGCGAAATTTCGTTCTTTGAGATCATTCCATATCGCTGATAGGCCATATTCTACAATAGGCTGTAGCATTACCTTGAAGTACTTTAAGGCACAATTAATAGAGAGAATATTGGAAGTTCTCTAGATTTAGACATCTTTATAAGAATTTTGCAAAGTTGATTCTCAAGATGTGAGTTAAATGACCACTTTGTTGTTACAGTCGATCCGAAAAACTTGAATTCATTCATAATGTCAATTTCCTTATTGTCGAAGAAAAACCTATCAGTAGCAGAAATGCGGCCACCTCGTTGATACTTAATAATTTTCGTCTTTGTCGAATTTACCGTCAGTTCGTTCTTTACGCAATACAATTGGAGTTTAGAAAGTGCCCATTTTACAACGTCAGACGAGGCTGCTAAAATTGTGAGATCATCAGCATATATGACATTACTGATATTTTCCGAGATGTGTTTTTAAATATATCAGGAAAATCTGATATATACATTGAGAACAACAAATGGCTCAACGTATCTCCCTGCAGTACTCACTGTTCTGGATTAATTCAGAGCTATAGGACAAACCGTCATATATTGATACTTTATTCGGACGCAAAATTTCAGAAATTACGTGCAAAATAAGAAGCGATCCATCAATTTCCTCATCAAAGTGTTTCGGCATACAAAATCAAAAGCAGCCTTGAAATCAACAAAAATTGAAAACATGCTATTACCAAAGATCCAAACTTCCTAGACCCTATTTCTTAGGATATTTATAGCGTATGTTGTATATCGATTTTTACGAAATCCGAACTGTTAAACCAGCAACCATGGTTCGGTGTATACATAAAGACGTTTTGTTATCATTGAAGACATCAACTTATACGCATGGCTCAACATCGCGATACCTCTGTAACCACTAGGATTGCTTGGGTCGCCGCTTCCTTTATACAACATTTTAATAACTGAACTTTTCCAACCATCTGAGAATGGAAGGCCTGTAAGAATGCGGTTAAGGAGTTCGACTTAGTAGTGAGCTAACTGACGTACCTAATCTCTAATGTACTCGACTGCTATCATATCCATTCCTGTTGCTTTATGCTTCGTTAGGCTATAGATACAAAAGATCACCTCCTCCAACAAGAAATTGGTATTTAAAGCTTGCAAAGATGATGTACAAATATTTGGTAGATTAACAACTGAAACGGTGTCACGATAATCCTTATTGTATAGTAGATCTGAAAAGTGTGATTCCCACTTTGAAATAGGAATAGATGAGATGAGATTTTTACTGGATCTACTCGGATCAAGTTTCCAGGGAAAAGCTTCTGCCAATTTTAGACGCCGTTCTTCATCCGCCATCGATGAAGCCAGCAATGATAGTGGGCTTTAATTAAGTTTCTTCCTAGAGAAATTGAGATAGCTCATCGATTATACCCGAAACAGAAATACTAGGTTTGAAATAACATGCTATAATGCTTAAATATGGTGTATCCATCATTATGGCATTTTCTGTTTGACGTAATTGCCAGCTTATAGATGTCGGCTTTATAGCGATAAGAATTCCACCGAAAGGCCTACCCCTAATACCACATAAAGCAAGATTTTACACTGTATATAATCCTCTGATAGAAGTGGTAGCAGTACGAAAAGTTTCAGTGAAAATATCTATGTCGAATTCCAAAAAGTACCCATTAATTCCGAGTCGAATTAGAGAGTCCAACCCTTCTACATTAATAAGAAACATTCTTGTATGATTAACCATATTCCCAATACATTGCTTCGGCGACATGTAGTGATTAGACAACTCCAAAGATGACTGGTTCGTAAGAACAGATTTAGCAGATTCCCAATTACCAGATAATCAGGATGAATGTACCAATTCTGTGGTTGACTTTATAGTAGCAGTTGATTCTATAACTCTATTAACTCTTATAATAAACCGACGATCATGATGCTGTCCTTTTTGACTTTAGTAAGGATCTAAGTATTTGTAATTCGTCTCGTTCAGTCTTTGATAGATCGTTCTGTAAAAATATTCCAGCACAACCCTGTAAATGACGTAACTTTGAAGCTGATCTAAGAGATTCCGTGACAATAGGTTCAGTCAGTGTAGTCTTAAGCCAGCGAGGAATGTCTTCACGTATTCCTGGTAGGCGATCGATATTTTTAATATCCGATCTACCAACATTTACGCTAATTTTTCGTAGCAGATCTACAATAGCGAAAGTGTCATTGTCGGAAGAAAGGAAACCCTTGATTATTAGATTCCGAGCTCTGAAGGCCTCTGCGTTAATTGCTCGATTAATTGTCGACACTTCAGCCGAAGGAACCTGGGTAGTTGCAACTATTGACCGAGCTACTTGCCTACGAATTAAAGCGGGCATACTTTTACTAGCAACATTAGCCCAAGATTTCTTAATTAAATGTTCCATTTTGGGATTATTAAAAGGTAGATTATTAATTGTTTTTAGTTCCACAATTTCACTCTTTAATATCGAGACATCTTTTGTAAGCTCATCTATGGGCTTTGTGATAGAGTCTTGTAAGCTGACAATATTTGATTCAACAAGCTTCTCAAGTTTATTAGTTTCTGTCAGTTTGGTTTCCAATTTCTTAATCTTGATAGACGCACAGAAGCAACAAGAAGCGTCTTAGTCTATAAATCTTTTGGGAATTCTGGTAGGAAGCCAAATAGAAACCCAAGAAGGGCAATCGTCATATGAAAATGTTATTAAATGGACAGACCCGTCAATACAAGGGGACTGGACTGTTGCAGATATTTGACTGTCAAAATTAATTCCATCAGTGAGCGTTTTATTAATTCTCGAATTTCGCGTAGATTCCTTACCACTACTTCTATTTGAACAATGAGGAGCAGAGCAGTTCGTGCACAGAGTTCCTGCCCTTGCACATGAGCAAGTGCGGCAAACTGAACCTTGACTATTGCATGGACAGCAATGATTTGACTTTACCATCATAATTGTGTTGTTGATGGTGGTAGTAGCTTATTACTCTTGTAAGTAGTTGTTGTTAAAGATAGTTTAAACTAGTCCTATTAAACATTAATATATTATAATATATTAATATATATCTTAATTTAAGTATTTTATGTAATTTTTAATTATATATTGTAATTCATTTTGCAATGACAAAATATACAGCCGCAAAATAGAAAACCGAATCCATTTGAGTTGTTTAAAATTTAAATTGTTCCAAATTTAAATTGTTTAAAATTTATTCACTGATTATAAATTCAATCGATGTCTAAATACAAAATTTACGGGGATTAAAAATATAACTCTTATCGATAAATAAAATTAACAATTATTAAAAAATAGAATAAAACTAATTATAACTTGTGTGCATCGTTTTGTACTCAATAATCTCTTAACGGAATAAAAATGCTTCAGAAATTTGCTTGCTAAGAGATAACAACTGGTTAAATCAAAATGTATTTATCACAACTTTATATTTCAACCTCATAAAGCAACAAATTTCTGCAAATTAAAATACACGGGAAAAATAATAATAATTAAATATTTAACATAAAATTAATATCTTTTGACTTTAATTTTAAATATTTAGGATTATGACTTAGACAATATTTATAAAAAAGGATTATTTTTTAAGAAGTAAAAATAATAGCACGATATAATAGCACGATATATTTAAATGTTTAAAATTTGATTTATAAAATAAATTATCAATTGACGATCTAAGTTTTGCAGATTGCTTATTCTTAATTGAAAAAATGAAATTTAGGAGTATAGTATAAAAACAAACTTGCTTACTGTATCTGATATCACAAACGACAACCCGGCCAGCAATCTTCAAACGAAGATACCTCTGTCCTATTAAACAGACTATCTGTAGCGACACTGCAAGAATCCTCGAAAAGATTAAGTTCATCATTGAAATTGTTAAAAAGATCAAATAGATTATCATCCATAGCCCCAATACAATTCGGATTGTCATTTATACAAATACTTCCATCATCGCAGTTTAATACGTCAATAGATGGCAATGAATCAGAAACGGATAAGCGCTTGTTTAAATCAATTTGATTGTTTGTACCGACTTTTAAAGCTTTTCCTGAATCTGATTTACGTGCATCTAAAGGATAAAGGTTATACATTAAAATGTAAACATCAATTGACAAAAACAACCAGTAAATTTTGATTTGCATTTGGCATGCAGTTCTAATAAACACATTCTACATTCTTAATAAATGAAGATTTATGGACATATCTAAATTAAAGTTTAAATAATCAAACATTCCCTTGTCTCAAAACTTCATTTTTCATACTTAATAAATTTCAAAATTTTTTTATTATATTAAATAAATTTAAAATATATTTTTAAATAATAAATTATTAATAATGACATGCATATTTTATTTATTCTAAAAGCTTAATTTAATAAAGGAAGAAATGGGAAGGTTTAAAATAGATGTTTTTGTAAAATGATGTTTTAGAACACAACCCAAACATACATTCTTATAAACAATCGATTACAATTATTATTTTTTGATCAATAAAATAGTATTTTAGCTTAAAAAAACTTCAAAACACATTTTGTCACAATTTGTTTGGAATAAAAATTTGAGCATTCGAATTCAAAGCTCGATTCAGTAAGAATCGAGCTTAAAAAAAATAAAAAATTAAAAACCATCAAATAATTTTTATTCAAAATGAAACCATTTTATGTGCTATCATCACAAGAAAACACCGCACAATTTGTGGAACAATTTTGATTTGCTCACAGACCAAACAACATCAAAGAGAAACATCATTGGACAAAAACGTACAATTTGTTCATGTTGATCAAATTGTACGTTTTTTATTAGCAACAGCTAACGAAATATAAAATAAATTTCTGTTAATTCTGACAGAATTTCAAATTATAAATTAATATCTTAATTTGTATTTAATCTCGATATGTTTTCGATCTAATTTTGATATTTTCAAAATAACTCAATAATTTACAATTAAAAAAGTATCGTAGTACAACACCATGATATTGATATTTGTCGGTTCAATATTAATATGGCACAAATCAATATTTTTGTACCTGGAGAAACCTTCATCACAGCTAAGCCTAAATATTTAGCCATTTACTAACAGATATATCTAAACTAACAAAGTAAACCAAAATGTTTAAATAAATCGCTTTTATTTGAGTACAATTTTAGTGTTTACACGTTTTTTTTATATTTTCCAAAAAAGATATTGGAAAATATCTTTATTTAAAGAATAACAATTAATTGGCACAATAAGTTTGAAGAACAAAAGCAAATAAAATAACCTACCATTTCGATTTCGACGACTTCTGCTTTTCGGCTTTACAACATCGAAGGTGAAACTGTTTTTACTGTCGCTTGGATTCGTAAAAATCAAATGCTAAAGTGCATATTAGTTGTTCCTTTGGAGAAAATCTTCACTTAAAGTTTACAAACCTTTGCGAAATTGTGAACTGTAGGGTCATCAACAGAACGCAGCAAATCAACTAAACGTAAAAATCGTGATAAAATGAATAAAAATAACTATCACTTGTAGCTCACTATCACTCTCTGATAGTGAGATCAATAGTATTCAAAAATTCAATTATATCTAATTATATCTGTGAGCTACTTTGAAAAGCTTCTTTAATATCTACTAAACCTAGATTTGTATAAAGAGTACTAAAATCGTATGTATTTATATTTTGAAAATTTATTCCTTTTGTCTGTTCTAAAAATTCTTTTGCAGAATTAATACTGAAATAGTGGTTTATACCAGTATTAATTTCGATTATCCTACAATATTTTTTGAATTGTGCTTTTATTACTTTAAGTATTTTATTCATATAGACAGAAAGTGGTTTCAATGTACATTTAAACGCATTACATATGAACCTAGGTTTTATTGGATTTTTATGTAATTTTGGATTCCAATATAATATATGTACAGTTTTATTATCTGATTCAACAGCTTTTACTTGTCTAAATATAGATGTCCCTACTTTTAAATAATTTTGATTTATCAAAATATAATAATTCAATTTTATCCAAATATTTATATTTATTTGATGGTTTAATTTTTGTTAGATAGGCGTTATAATTATTATAACATATATATGTATATCTTTTTCCGAATGTAAGATTAATTAATTTTACTAACGCTTCTTTAATATCTACTAAACCTAGATTTGTATAAAGAGTACTAAAATCGTATGTATTTATACTTTGAAAATTTATTACTTTTGTCTGTTCTAAAAATTCTTTCGTAGAATTAATACTGAAATAGTGTTTTATACCAGT
This sequence comes from Pomphorhynchus laevis, assembly GCA_012934845.2. Classification (NCBI taxonomy): domain Eukaryota; kingdom Metazoa; phylum Acanthocephala; class Palaeacanthocephala; order Echinorhynchida; family Pomphorhynchidae; genus Pomphorhynchus; species Pomphorhynchus laevis. The sequence continues at coordinate 79,458 of WNNJ02000939.1, read as the reverse complement.
ATTAATTTCGATTACCTTACAATATTTTTTAAAATTTGCTTTAATTACCTTAAGTATTTTATTCATATAGACAGAAAGTGGTTTTTATGTACATTAAATAGCACTACATTTGAACCTAGGATTTTGAATTTTTATGGAATAAACACCAAAAGAGATTGATAACAGAACATTAAACAACATTTTCGATTATCCTACCATATCTTTTTATAAATTAAAAAAATTTATATATTCTACAATATTGTCTAAATATAGATGTCCTTACCTTTAAATAATTTTGATTTATTAAAATATTTAAGGATTTTATTAATTCAATTTTATCCATATATTTATATTTACTTGATAATTCATTATATTTTATATTTATTTTACTTTATATTTCATGTGCAACTCAGCCGAGAGAAACATCCGAAGCACTCAAGAGCTTCTTACTAACCAAAGTCTCAAAATAATTTACAAGTCCACGAGGCGTCCAAACTAATCAAATCAGCCAACTGAGTGATTGTTATAAGATTTTATATAATTTATGTCAAGTTAAAATAAAAAGTTGAATTTTAAAATAATTTTAAAGTTCTGTATAAACTTTAACTCTCTCTATATAGATGTCCTTACTTTTAAATAATTTTGATTTATTAAAATATTAAAGGATTCTATTCCTTGTCTGAAGGTTTTATCTTTGTTAGATATACGTTATAATTATTATAACATTTATATGTATATCTTTTTCCGAATATAAGATTAATTAATTTTTCTAATGCATCTTTAATATCTACTAAACCTAGATTTGTATAAATATAGTTATTATTGCATTTATATGTTTAAAAATTAGTCAGCTACTATCACCTCCCATTGGATCACCTTTTACTTGTCTAAAATAACAATATAAGTAGGGACTTTTATTTGTTCCTGTATTAAATAATAGAAGTATAGAGCTTTCTTATTGTATACATTGAGCACTCTTATTGTATACATTGAGCACTTTGATTTATCAAAATATTTAAGGATTCTATTAATTCAATTTTATCCATATATTTATATTTACTTGATGGTTTAATTTTTGTTAGATAGGCGTTATAATTATTATAACATATATGTATATCTTTTTCCGAATATAAGATTAATTAATTTTACTAACGCTTCTTTAATATCTACTAAATCTAGATTTGTATAAAGCGTACTAAAATCGTATGTATTTATATTTTGAAAATTTATTCCTTTTGTCTGTTCTAAAAATTCTTTTGTAGAATTAGTGTTTTAAAAAATATTAATTTCGATTACCCTACAATATTTTTTGAAGTGTTTTAATTACTTAGAGTAAACAATTAAAATTTATTTTAAACTTTAAATAAAAAGAGCTTTGCTTAATAATGCAGATCGGATAACTGAGTATAAAAAGAAATAACAAAATATAAATAAAAATAAAGATAAATAATAAATAATTATAAAAGATTTTATACAATTTATATTTAAATAACGATAAATATTCATATTTATATAACGATACGTTTGTACTAGCAAAGAGGCTCAAATAAAAGTTTACAACAATGGCACGTAATATTGTGCACGTAATGAAATGAAATTTATCCGAAACACAGCTCAGGAACAAACATTTTAGTTGCGACAGTTTACAGAAACAAAAATTTTAAATTACTGAAATCCATGTATTGCGAACAATAGTCTAAAAAAGGTATATTTACTTGTAAAGCAACATCTGGTATCTGATTAACGTTGCGTTATGTTAAGTGAAGCTTAAAAAATTAGATCAGAAAAATGAGTCTACGTATTTTATACGTAGACTTTTATTTTTATTTAAATAAAAATAAAGATAAAACATCGCTAATTATATAAGATTTTTTATTTTTTCTTATTCTAATGAATCTAATAAATATTAAATTTATTAATAAAATTAAATTTATTTATTCATTAAATTAAAAAATTTCATTTTCTATTTTTTAATGTAAAATTTCGGTATTTTAAATAAATCTTGCAATTAAAGTAAGATATAAAAAATAGTAATGAATAGAAAAGAAGGTCTGGAACCATTAATGATATTAATGATACGATGATTTAGTTCTAAGCCATTCGAATAGCTATCTCATTAAAATCAAATTTTATATAATTTAAAATTTCAAGATATATTTAAAAAAAACGTTAATTTTATGATAAATAAAATTAGTAAATTTTATTTACTAATTTACTTTTCAATTAGTAAATTTTTTATTTAAATAAAAATAAAAGTCTACGATCTGCTTCTGGGCTTACAAGCTGTTTTTATATATTTAAAAAACTTTTAAAATGTGGCAATTTTTTTTATTAAAAAATTAAAAAATTATAATTACATTATAATTAATTACAAATGTTCATACTGTTTGGTAGAAATTCGTTATCTAACGAAGGTTTGCCGCTCTGTGATTCAACATTCGTAATTTTTTCTTGACCTAACACAATAAGTATATTAAAAGGTCTGTCTTTTAATATATACCGTTATTTTTGTTTGTCACTAAATTATAGAGTTGTCGTATAGCCAAGCTCTCATTTTCTTTACTATATACAGATTGTGTTGAACAATTGGCAGATGCATTTGTCGATGAAATTGTAGACATAACATCCACAAGCACGGGCGAGTTGTGATTGTTCAATCGCGGACTTAATGCTGCCTTGGTACTTTTAACAGTATGTGATTTACAAGATTCATTGGTCGACGCTGTTCCACTGTTATAGTGGGATCGCTTACGAACAGTTTTCGTCGGACAAGTGAGCGATTGTCTAAGTATGTCGCTTATTGATCGAGCAAGATCGGAGTCATTCGACATTAACGACAGATTGGATTGCTTACTACAAGATGATTTGGTAGTAGGACGATCAGTTTTTCTAGGTCTGCCACGTGCACGCTTCGTAGGACTACTTCCAATTGAAGAAGACGGTGACTGTTGCAGCTGTTGGCATTTACTTTTAGTCAAATTGCAGGAACAAGGATGTTTAGTCGAACGGCTGCTGGAATGCTGAGCTAGTGAATCAATCGAGGACATATTGACAACGCATGGATCAAAATTAAATGTCTGTCAATAAAAATTAAATAAAATATATAGAAATATTGGCATACCTGATCAATTATCAAAGGACAATCAATTCCACATTTACAAGTACCGGTACGCATTAGATAATCTTGCAAGGCGAGCATGTTCGACAACAACTCCCCGGATGGGCTGTGGTAAATAAAATTATATTTAAGTAATTTAAGATAATTAATCTGTGATTCAGAGTATAAACATTTGTCGTATTTGAAAATATGACCAATCTAATTTAAAGTTGAAAATCTACTTTGATTGGTAACGTCACTATTAGTAATGCATGGTCACAAAATTTTAATCAACTAAGAAGATAATGTGAAGTTAAATTATCCGAAGAAATAAAAATAGCCGGTATGTTAAATTGTCTGCTAGTATTGATAAAATTCGACCATAGATTATTAAATCCTACGCGTGAATAAAATGTTGTAACAAACACGTATTTCCAAATTAACATAATAATTTTCGAAGATCTCAATCGATAAACAACCCGAATCAGGCAATATCCACACATCTGAATACCACCCATCTTAATCTCACGCATCTTATCCCGCGCACCTAAGTAACACACGTCTTAAAACAACGCGACTAAATCAAACAAATCTAAATCAAAACATCTTGATCCACACGTTAAAATCAAATATGTCTAAATCACAACCATCATAATAACACGCATTTTAAAAACACAAATAGTAAACTAACATATAGTATCCCTAAACATCTTAAAAACACACTAAAAATTCTACAAAACTTAAAAACACATGTATTAATACTACATGTCATGATTCAAACATTTTAATCGAACCCATCTTAATCGCGCGATTTTTAATAACACATATATTAATACAACAAATATAATTGCATTAATCTAAATCAAACGCATCTTAATCAAACGCATCTTAATCAAACGCATCTTAATCCAACGCATCTTAATCTAACGCATCTTAATCCAACGCATCTTAATCCAACGCATCTTAATCCAACGCATCTTAATCCAACGCATCTTAATCCAACGCATCTTAATCCAACGCATCTTAATCCAACGCATCTTAATCCAACGCATCTTAATCCAACGCATCTTAATCCAACGCATCTTAATCCAACGCATCTTAATCCAACGCATCTTAATCCAACGCATCTTAATCCAACGCATCTTAATCCAACGCATCTTAATCCAACGCATCTTAATCCAACGCATCTTAATCCAACGCATCTTAATCCAACGCATCTTAATCCAACGCATCTTAATCCAACGCATCTTAATCCAACGCATCTTAATCCAACGCATCTTAATCCAACGCATCTTAATCCAACGCATCTTAATCCAACGCATCTTAATCCAACGCATCTTAATCCAACGCATCTTAATCCAACGCATCTTAATCCAACGCATCTTAATCCAACGCATCTTAATCCAACGCATCTTAATCCAACGCATCTTAATCCAACGCATCTTAATCCAACGCATCTTAATCCAACGCATCTTAATCCAACGCATCTTAATCCAACGCAGTTTGACCAACGCATATATACTAACGCATATTAATCCACACATCTTAATCCAAAGCATCTTAATCTAAGGCATTTAAATTAAACGTATCGTAACCCAACGCATATTAATCACAAGCATCTAAATCAAAAGCATTTTAATCTAAAGCATCTTAATTCACACATCTTAATCTCACGCATTTAAATCTAACGCATCTAATTTAATTTTAATATTAAACGAACTAGTTGGATATATTGTATAATATACCTATAAAACTTTCGCATATTATTTCCATATTATTTCTACGAGAGTCCATCAAAGTAACTAATCCTTTTTCGGTTAAATCTAGCATTCCTGAGGTGTTCTTTTATCAACTTGGTAATTAAACGGCAAATTTTATGAACTTTTAAACACTTATTATACTATCTACATTATTACCTTAATGTAATGCTTCCTGTATCATGCTCTATTATTGTTCATATATCAAAGGTTTAGTGGCATTTATATATTCTAAGTGGAAATTTATAAAACATTTGCTGGAAAAGTATACAACAATATAATTGTATTTAACCACAATTAGAATAGTTATAAAATAACAATACCTGAGATACACTACTGATGCAGGCTTGCTTATACGAATTCGTTCCCATCCCGAAGGAACCGGACAGCTCTTTATCTTGCCAGTTTCTGAATAATGGTTACTAACCGATCCTATTTTATTTTCCTCAAGCTCTTTGGTTTGATCTTTAATTAGACGAACCAACTGTTCCACAAGTTCTGTCTTTTGCTCTTCATTCATGTCTATTTCACAGCCATTGTTATGCGATGTGCTGTCTTCAGCAATCACACTGTTGATAACAGAATCAGAATTTGGTGCGTTAATGTTACCACTGCTAACGCCACCGACGTTACCGCTAGCTGCTAAGGTAGAACTTTGAGTTTTACGTTTGCAAGATTTTTGCTGCTTGTTAGTCGCATCAGCACCATTTGTTAAAGAAGACGACTTAGGCACACGTTTGCGGCTTCGACTTCCTCCACTCGCACCGATCTCAGTACGTTTTATCTTCCTATTCGAAATTGATTTACCGTTATGTGCGTCCGAGTGTTCAAATTGGCCGTAGCACGTTAGTTTAATCCCTTCAATGCATTGATCGTTTGTATTTGTAACAATGTCCATGTCTTTATTATTTTTAGTCAAAGTAATTGTCGAAGTCGAAAGCGAGGTATTTCCAGAAGCAACTTGTTCAGAGTTTAAGTCAGTAATGATTTGTACCAGCTCAGGTGATAGAGTTCCATCTTTGTGAAGGTAATGCGGTGCCCAGTACTCAGCGCATTCTGCAACTATCCTGTCGTCCAAATGAAACTCGCTCGGTAGATCAAACACATCATCGTCCTCTGCAATTTGTTGAATGTCGTCTTGATTAATGATTGTAATAGATGGATGAAGTTGTTGCACATTATGGCAATCAGGGTCCTGGTGGTAATGATCATCAATAATATTAAGTTCAGCACCAGATGAGAGGTATCTTTGAAGCATATCAGTATAACCGTTTCGATCCATTATATAACACGGATTGTGTTAGTGGCGGAGACAGTAATCGGTATGTTTAAATTAACCCTAATAGCGATTTATAAAATTGCATTCTCTCGTAATTTTGATCATTTAGCAGGATAATACAAATTGTATAAGAAATTTAAGTAGACTGTGCCGTAATCAACTGTTTGTTAGATTTCCACTGCTTAAAGTAATGTCATTGTCGTTTTGTCGGCCCAACATCTAATATCAGTAATTAAATCTAATAAAACCCAATCACAAATATATATAATATATGTATGTTGAAAAGTGTTTCTGATCATTGTTTTATTTACTTTTGAATTTTGAAGCAGGATAGAAGAGATGAATTTATAAATTCGTTTATTTCGCTATTTTTGCTATCACGCATTAAACTATGTATTTTGATAAAGGAAACCAGCAAGTTCTGGTTAATAAATTTTATTAACATTTTTATTTATTAGAACACAATAAGAACTATTGTTCTATGGCGGTATATTGAATATCTAATTAAGTTTTTATAAGTATTGCTTTTGTGCTTTGATATTAAGTTTATTTTAAATGCATTTATTCCTGTTTAGGCATTTAGTAATAATTTTTATAATTTAATGATCAAAATATTAACTATTTTTCAATGTTAATAATCAAATCCTTTTATAGTATTTCTATTTAATTTATTAGAAAACAAAAAAATAACAATTCTATCATGGTGGCGATTTACAATGTAAAAAATAAGAAGGACTCCTTCAGTAGTTTTAGATCATTTTGATACTGTTCCTCTAACTGACACAGCGAATTATCAATTGAATATTATGTTTCTGATCAAAGTATTTAATCTTTTCAATTTTTGATAACTCTAGAAATTACATTGATACAAATTATAATTTACATTGATAAATTTCTAAAACTTGTCATAGGGCGTTTAATCATGACAAATAATTAATTTAATAGAACCTCCTAAATATAGATTACCCTTAAAAATCGTTATACGATTTTATAAAATCGATTTTTGGCATACAGCTCAAATGTAAGCATGTAAATATATTAAAAAATGTTTATTTTAACCGGGCAAATGCGTGCCGGCGCACGCTTACATGATCACAACAAAACAAAAATGTAAATAATGTGTCGAGAAGGTTTGAACAGGAGGAGGTGTTTGAATGTGATAAAGGAGAGGAGCGCGGCGGACGTCGAGAGGGAGTTGATTCCAGGCTAGTGAGGCGGCGAAGAGGAAGGATCGGAGACCGTAGTTGTTGGAGTAATTAGGAACGTGGAGTAAGAGGGTATGACAGGAACGAAGCGATAGCGAGGTGGGGCGAGTATCGTCTAAGAAAGGAAGGTTGATGAACGATGGGGAGCCGACAGCGATGAGACGAAAAGTTACTAGGAGAAGGCGGACTTGATGCGGATGTGGATGGCGGGCAAGGAGAGTTGGGCAAAATATGTGGATGTGTGGTCGAAGCGATGGAGACGAAAGAGCACTCGAACGGCGGAGTTGATTATGCGTTGTAGGGGTAGGATTATGGATTTTGGAGAATTTGCGAAAATGCTAAGGCAGTAATCGATTTTAGGGAAAGAAGCGATGAAAGAAGAAACACAAGAACGGAAATCGATAAGAGGCGTGGATACGGCGGATGTCACTGAGAATTAAGTTAGACGAGCGGACCTTGTCACAGACGAAGGGTTTAAGGGAAAGGTGATAATCGAAATGGAAACCTAAGAAAGTGAGATTGTGGACTATGATAATGATTGGTGAATCAAAATATACAGTGGGAGGATATATGTAGATAGAAGAAAGACAGTTGGAGGCAGAAATGCCGATATCGTGTATGCGATGTGCGGGTGCATGAGCATAGATTAGAATGTCATCGGCGTATTGCATGACCTTAAAGGAGTAAGGTTTGATAAACGGAGAGAGATTGCCAAGCAGAAGAGAGAAAAGCAGGGGACCTAGGACTGAACCTTGTGGGACCCCGCAAAAAATAGGGATAAGAGGGGAGGATGATGAATTAGAACAGACGCGAAAAGAACGGTCGGATAGATATGAAGCAAACCATGCTACGGAGGAGGAAGAAAAGCCGTAATCATAACGAAGGCGAGAAATGAGGACAGAGTGGTCGACAATGTCGAATGCGGAGTATATGTCGAGGGAGATAAGAACTCTATATAGGGCCTTGTCTCGAGAAATGAGTAAGTCGTTGTAAACTTTCATGCATACGATTTCTGTGGAGTGATTAATGCGGAAAGCGGATTGGAAAGGAGGGTACAGATTAGATGAGGGAGATATAAGCGTTGATCTGTATTTAGATGAGGCGTTCTAAGAGCCTTAGAAAGAGTAGGGAGTAGTGAAATGGGGCGATAGCTAGAAGGAAGGGATGGGTCGAGCGATTGTTTCTTAAGGAGGGGACGAACGATTGCGGATTTCCAGTGTGAAGGGAAGATACGACTGCGGATGGACGAGTTAAACAAGGTTGTGAGAAAAGGGGATATCGATGAGCATATGGATTTAAGTATGTGGATAGGCAGGAGATCGGCAGGTGAGGTTTTTCTGGGCAATACCATGAGAACAGATGATACTTCGGAAGGTGAGACAAAAGAAGATGAAAGAGCTCCGGAAGGATGAGGCTAGGCGGGGCAGAGTGGGATAGGATGGAGACCGGGGTGTGAGAGAGAGCAACGTGGATACTTTAGTCTAGAGAAATTACGAATAATCATGGGCATTGATGTTGCACGGCGAAGAGGAGCGAGCAAGGATTGAGTTAAAAGTACTCCATAGAGTCTTAGAGTTGAATGAAGTGATGATTTTATGCTGCCAGAAGGAGTTGCATTTGGTACGTAGTAGGTTGAGATGATACCGGCAAAGAGCAAGATATGAATCACGGAAATACGGAGTGATCGAGAGGAAATCACGTCTGAGAGAGCGGTGATAGACTCTCAAAGCATGGCGGAGTCGATGCTTTGAGAGTAGGCATTGGATGTCAAACCATGGGGCACGGTGCAAGCGACAGTGTGGGTGAGACTTGAAAGGCAAGAGAAGATCGAGAGTGGATGTGAGTTCAGAGTCGAAAAGAAAGGCGAGATCGTGAGGAGATGAATATGTTATTGTGGGTAATGATAGAGACGATTTGAGTAAGGCAGAGCGGAGAAGGGAGAGGCCAAGATTTCTCCAAGGGCGACGTAGGATTGTAGGTGTGTGATGACGGGTGTAGTTGTGAGTGAGATCAAGGGTGACGAGAAAGTGATCGGATAGACCAGGATCAGAGATGGACAGTGAGGTGTAGGCATCAAAATGATCGGGGACAGCGATGATGTCGAGTGCCCCACCAAGGATATGTGTGAGGGCTGTGGAGATTAGTTTGTAATTGTAGTTGGATAGAATGTTGATGAACCGGATGGAATCCGTGGAAGAGGGGCGGTCTAGGCGGATATTGAAGTCGCCTAGAACGAGTGAAGGGATTGAGGACAAAAGACAATGAGAAAGGAGGTCATCGAGTTCGGTAAAAAATAAGGCAGAAGGAGCTGATGAACCAGGACGGTATACAATGGCGAGATCTAGAGTGATCGGGTTAGAATAACGACAAGTGAGCAATTCAAAAGAGCAAGGACTGAAAGGGGGATTGATTTTGCGAAGAGACGCGGGGTGACGCGCGAATGCGACGATGCCGCCATGATTAGAGAATTTAGAAGGGCATGAGCTGAGGGGGCGGGCGGATTCGACTAGGGAGCAACCGGTAGAGAGCAGACGGCGAATGGAAAGGTCGTCGGAATCTGAGTGCCAGGATTCGGTGAGGCAGAAGAGATCGATGGATTGCTTGGTGAATAGGTTGATGATAAGATCGGATTTATTGAGAATAGATCTAGTGTTGAGGAGGCCGAGGCGGAAACCGTGTGTTGTGGCGAAAGAGTCTAGTGGAGAAGACACATGGAGGATATGGAGCGCCATTGAATTTTTGGGCGGGTGTGGACAACTTGAAAATTTCCGTCGATGTTTCGGATGGATAGAAATGTTTCGATGTTTTAAATAAGGAGTTACTATTTGTTTCATTTGAAATTGAATGATTAAGTGTCAAAATTGCATATTTTCATTTGCCAAGGAACGTCTGTGTTGTTGATTGAAGCCTCGTTAGGGTCATGTGGTCATCATCGTAAGAAATGATAAGTTTCGTCGGTGTCGTGAACTTACTGTTTGGATTGGGACGCGGCAACGATTTTATCCAGCATACATGCAGCATTTTCCCTTTCAACAGCAGTGCCTAGACTCTGCGTAATAAATGAACCTGAGTGCTGGTCCGCGGTGGCTCGACCGAGTCTTTTTCCCAAATCCTGAAGAACTTGCTAACCAACGAACCAAATGGCCAGTGTCTCAATAGCTAACTGTACACATGAGCATTGAATATGGTCAATGTGATCATACTTTTGCGCTTTTATTTCCTCGCCATCCGTCAAGACAAATCATGTGGCGTCGGTGTCAAAGGATATTAATAATGTAATACTACTTAAATATTCAAGTATTGCTATAAAAATATTACTTTTAAAGTAATAGTATTACTCTATTAAAAGTAAAATAAAGTATATATTTATTATATTTATATTTATTATGAATAGTATTATTTTAATATTACACTTTAAAGAGGGTTCATCAAATGAACCTAAAATAGTAATTTATGATTAAATTACCAAACGCGCTATTGAGGTTCCAAGGACAAGTGAGAAAGTGTGATGTGTAACTTTTTAATTTGATATCATTGTTCGCCAAAGTCATAAAGTTGATTTATCACATTTTAAAAAGTTTGATAATCCAATGCATCTTAATCAAGCGCATTTTAACCAACGCATCTTAACCAACGCATATCAATCCACACATCTTAATCCAAGGCATATTAATTCAACGCATCGTAATCCAACACATCTTAATCACAAGCATCACAATTAAAAGCATCTTAATACACACATCTTAATCTCACGAATTTAAATCTAACGCATTCTAATCACACGGATCTTAATCATACGCATATTAATCTTACGTATTCCAATCTCATGTATATTAATCCCAAACGTCTCAATACCACGCCTCTTAATCTCTCGCAAATTATTTCTCGCATCTGAATATGACGGTCCTTAATCCCACTTATCTTACTTCCACGCATCTTCATTCCATACACATTATTATTGTAATGATATGTATATTATTATCAAAAAAAAGTTTTATATTGTTAAACAAAGTTTTCCATAGAATTACAAATTTAACTTTATCAGCATAAAAATAGTTTAGTTCAATCAAATTGCCGTTATGAATTTCATAACGACAATATCCTCATAATAATTGGAAATCATTAGGATGAACCGCCTTGTCATCTGATTTCGACCCATGTAAATCAACTTAAAAAAATATTTATTATAACGTGGCAAATGTGTGCTGGCGCACGCTTACATGACCACAACAATAAAAAACAAAAGATCATGAATCATGATCTAAATCACAACAATAAAAAAACAAAAGATCATGAATCAGATCTAAATCATGTGTCGAGAAGGTGAGTATGGAGGCGGCATTTGAATGTAATAAAGGAGGGAGCGCGGCGGACGTCGAGTGAGAGCTTATTCCAGGCGAGTGGGCGGCGACGAGGAAGGATCGGAGACCGTAGTTGTTAGAGTAATTGGCAAAGTAGAGTCAGAGGGAATTACGGGAACGCAGTGATAGAGAGGTGGGGCGAGTGTCGTCTAAGAAAGGGAGGTTGATGAACGATGGGGAGACGAAAGGTTACGAGAATACTGCGGAGTTGTATGCGGATGTAGATGGTGGGCCAGTAGAATTGGCTCACCATTAACTCAACATAGCAGCGGGTATATCTTACATAGTAGATTGATATATTAAGCATTATTAATCAGATCACCTACCGTTATGTGGTCAATATCAGTTAACAACACTGATTAATAAGGTTAATACAATGAGCTAATATGTCTAAACATTATGTTTATCCACACCTCAAATTAATCTCAATTGCACCAATAATGTAGCCACCACGTTTTCGAATCATGTGCCACATGTTAACGAGGTCCTGAAGTTTTTGAGAACAAACAGTAGTCAAGGGAGCAATTACAAGCTAAATTTGTACGGTTTACCAGAAATCCCCACACACCATTTTGATGACTCTTTCAATAAATTTTCGAGATTGTTCATCTCTTTAGGAGTACATGGAAAGGACGCCGAAACACCATACTCTATCAATGGTCGAAATAACGACTTGAAAAGAATCGAAAATGCAGAGGGAGGCAATGATCGAAAGCAATTTCAAATCAGGTACAAAGCACGGCAAGCAGCTGCACACACATGACAGACGTGTAATGATTTCTTATGAGAGGAAGAGACTATAACCCCCACGTTACGAACATGATTGTGAGATGGAATTTTATTTGGACCAATAAAATAATTATTATTACAAGCAAGCATTAGCTATAAAGCCGTTTCTCTCGATCACAAGAAAACATCATTACATGCACCAAAATCAACACAAAAATATCAATAAAAGGGGTAATCTTCATTATTTCCGCCGTTAATCGTTCAATTTATGAGAGCAGTCTTGAATGCCTTAACGTCTGTGGCCATCACGATTTCCGACGGTAGTCGATTCCAAGCATTTGCACAACGATGAGACAACCGATCCAACCGTGAACTACGGCCATGGGACGATATCCTCAACAACAGGGGATGAGCTCTGTGGTATCGTCTCTCGTTGATAACCACCGAATGGGTAGGATATTCATCCGAACCGTTGGCGATATGCCACATTATCTAAGATATCTAGGATGTACAGTCTTTAGTGCACAGTAATCATACCCAGAGTTTTAAGTCTGTCGCTATAACTCATATGAGAACAACTCAAACACAGTTTACTGCCACGACGAAGAATATTTTCTAAGTCATTCAACTCTTTTTTGGACGATAAATAATCAGACGATAAACATATTATCTATTCAAAGGTTAACAATTTAGAGGTGTTTACGACCAATCTGATTAACACGCTACATGAGTGTATCTCTGCACATATCCTGCTAGAGCTCACTCATCACTCGCCATATTTTCAGATCATCAGCGAAGGGCAAGAACGAACAGACCAACTTAATCAACAGTCTTAAGAAACACGTGAAACAGCAATGGTCTAAAACAGTGCCTTGAGGAACACCACATTTAAGTGATCGAGAGGCTTACATGATATTGCCAGCACGTACTTGAAAGCAACAAGATAAAAAGCACTTAATCCAGCATACAAAATCACTGGGACACAATAGTCCAAAAATAATCGAATCAAGCTAGAATGAGAAACTCTATCGAATGTCTGGCTAAAATAAGCAAACATGACATCATTGACGAGACCTACTGAAATTGATGCAACCCATTCCTTTCGAGAACAAAGAAGATTACTTAAGCATCATCGACCATTTCTGAAATCATGTGGGCTGTGTGAATGATGTCATTTTTATCAAGATGATTACTTGCGTGGTGATGAACAATGCGATCAGGTATCTTACAAACTTGTGAGACTAATTCCACTATAATTCGAAGCACTGATCATTTCGCCTTTTTTGAAAACTAAGACGACATTAGCGGTTAACCAATCCTCTGGAAACTGATCACTATTTATCGGTAACTGAATCGTAATAAATATCGACAATGGAAGAGGAATTAGTATCGATATAACGTCTTCTTAAAACCTCTAAAGATAATCCAGTCGACTGTTAATCACTGCCAAGCTCAAATTCATCCACAATAATTTCAGCTATAAGAGCATGTGACTCTATAAGTTTCACATTAGAGAACATACGTAATATTGAGCATGATATCGATGTGCTTTCTCTAATGTAAAACCAGAACTGCTTCGGAGTGACCTTCAATGAGCAAGCTATTTGCAGTTCGTATTATCTACGCTTGGTAAGTTTAGCTCGATTAAATTGATTACATAACCGAGTGATCGAACTTCTAAGAGAACGATCACAATACAAAGTTTAAACATATTCCTACGCTTTAGCAACGATTCTAATTATGCTTCGAACCACGGATCCACACGACGTTGTTTTTACGAATAACGGTCTTGGGAGCAAACATATCCGAAATGGGATTAGCGTGTTGCACAGCTTAAGTCACTTATCATCAAAAGCAAAAATTCTCAGATATCATTTCTCAAATTCTAAAGATATCATATGTTCAATAAATTAAAAATTAATTAACGATTATGATATGTTGAGTTGTATAATAGACAGTTATTGTAATATAAAATACTATAATCGAACAATAATTGTTAATAATAACAAGAAAAAATATACACTGACCATAAAATTCATTAATAAATGTATAGATAACATAAAATATAGGTATACTTTTAAATAATTCTAAAAGTAAAGAAATAATAGGATTAGATTTAAGTAAAAATATTCCTAAAATAGGGTATAAACTCCTACAACCATTAGGACGAAAAATGTGTAATTATAATAAAGAATTAAAACCAATATGTAACGATAATATTAGAAACATAATGAAAACAGAATGCAATTGTAAAAGTCTTAGTTTTGATAAAATAAATGAAAATATATGTACCCATAATCTAGAATTAATTGAAAATAATGAATTAAGGAAAATGCTATCAAAAAGATATAAATATTTTTTATACTTCAAAATAATAATACTTACATTTATAATGCAATTATTGTGGGCAAAAGAATTGTTGATTAAAACTAACAAATTCTATACAATCACCGCTCTTTTTATTCTACAAGAAAAAAGAGAATTTGAAAAAGAGAAATGACGATTATATTGGGTAGTCGAACATCACTATGAAATTACTGAAATTTACACCATCTATTTCAGTATACCTGTTTCTACATAACAACGAGCATGCAAAGCTTTTAAACAAGGACGAAGGACCCCGAATACACATCGAAATTGAACGAGCCAACTGAATTCCAATCTTTGACCGTAATTTTGTCAATTCTTCTGAGTAGGAATTATTATAAAATACACAATATAAAAATAAAGTAAAGGCAAGACAGATAGTCCTGCTCTGACTGCGATCGAAATCGTTACACAGTCATCCCGGGATACAAGGGCTCTGACTAGCGGGCAGAACGGTGATCAAGCAGCCTCATTTACCGGTTCGAAGATATATCCGCCATACAATTAACTGTCCGTACAATCGGCTTGATTCACAATGACAAGGGATAAACCTCAAAACTATCCCATATCCTGTGGATTAATGCGCAGAATGCAGTTTGCAATGGGTGTAAATGTGCTAAAGCTGGACGGTATTGCTCGGACTGCGCTGCTCCAAACTGCTGTAGCCGTGATCCATTAATAGCTGATAATATTGGTGATTCGGCGAATTTAACTATGATGGTAGTTCGAGACAAATTACATAATCTATCTTCCGGTGTGCATAAGGAGAATTGCACTTTACAAACTCGAACAAATCTAGTTTGCAGTGTGGATTTCGTATACAACCGAGCAATACACGAGGAACGCGCTGAACATCTTGCTGATCGGTTACTCACGGACATTTGATTTTCCAATTTTGATATGGCAATAAATCGAGCCTATACAGAAGTTATCGCGTGATCCTCAAACGTATATCATTTACCCAAGTGTAATGCGAGCAAAGACTTTGTCAATATACTTGCGAGTTTGTACTCCCTTTGCACTTCGGATTCAAGTGCACTTTTATGCTTATTGGATTCCACTGCCAAATAATTATACAGAAAACACCTCACCCCAATTCTGCACTATTCATAAAAACATCACCAGGAGGTTAGAGCTCCTGAAAGAAAGAAAGCTTCGCCAATTGATACAGTATAAAATTCTACAGCATGATTATAGATTGAGAGTCAAATATGTGGCTCCAAGAAGTTATTAGGTCCTTTCGTTTTGCAACTTGATGTCGCTCGGCAAGACACGGGCTGCAATGAGACTTCTTGCTAATCCTGATAACATATCACCGGTAATGTTATTAGATCAGGAAATTAGGGGTCAGACTGTTAAGGACAAACTTAAAGCACTTCATCCTAGGGGTGAGTATCAATGATTTAGCAGTATTGAGACACCCTCTTGTAGAGATACATACTCACCACCAAATCAAATTTTGCGATATCTCTCCAGATGACGTAATCAATGGAGACCGTCACACTCAAGGTGTTGCTGGTCCATCCAGTATCAATGCTTCAGGTTGGCGCGCAATGCTTGAATCGTTTGGCCAGAGCTCGCTTCAATTAGCTAAGAATCTTGCTGATTTGTCGATTTTGGTTGCGACAGCTGAATTACGTCCGGATGATCTTGATGCATTTAAAGTTTGCCGTCTTATTCTAATCGATAAAAATCCCGGAATTCAACCGATTGGGCTTAGCGATGTTCCTTGGCGTATAATTGGATAGATACTAGCTCGTACGATCTCGGCGGACCTCCAAGATGTGGCGTCCGTTGTTCAATTATGTGCTGGCCAAAGAGGCGGAGTGGAAACGGCTATTTATTCTGTTAGGGAGTTGTATTCAGAGAATGAATTTAGCTGTGCCGTACAACTAGATGTTATCAACGCATTGAATAGGATAAATCGGAAGGTTGCATTGACTAATGTGGATGGAGTTTGCCCTTCGCTAACTACGGTCCTTAGAAATTTCTATGAAAGTGATACTGTCCTAAAGATAAACGATAAAACAATGTATTCCAAAGAAGGATTTACACACAGCGATGCACTTGCCATGATAGCCTTTCTGGTATCGACATTACCACTCATAATGCGCTTAAACAATGAACTCCTTGGGATAGAGCATCGCTGGTTTGCCAAAGATGCTCGCTGTATTGGTAAAGACCATGAGTTGCTTAAAATGTGGAATCTCATCCGAACAATTGGTCCAAGGTTTATATGCAAACCCTAAGAAATGTTGGTTACTGGTACATGTTAGTAACCATCTTCAAGCGTCTAATATTTTTGCTTAGTCAGGATTGAAAGTTGTCTATGATGGCTTGCGTGTTCTTGGTTTAGCTGTTGGCATTATTGATTTTGTTGAGGACTTTGTTTGATCAAAGGTAGAAGAGTGGACTGTAATGATACTAAACCTCATTAACGTTGCCCACGAAAGCCCCCACATTGCCTACTCAGCAATCATCCAATCTCTAAAATTCAGATGGAATTTAATTCAACGAATCTGTTCTGTGAATACAGTATAGTATGAAAGTATCCGTGATACTGTTATGAACGACCTAATGACGGTAATTACTGGAATCAGCAACCTGGACCGATATTGGCGTGCATTTGATCTTTCTATTGGTTTTGGCGGACTTGAGATAGAACTTCCAGGCTTTGAGCCGTCTTCCGCGTATGAAGTTTCAGTTAGGATGAGCAGACCCTTGCTAGATGGATTTTTCGGGAATGTTCTGGTCGTTGAGCAAAATCGCAATGCAGCCGACATCCATTTTAAAAGAATTGAAGTTTTTCGTAATCGATTCTTGCACATCAAGCAAAACGAATTTAATGAATGTTATTCTTGAATATGCCTCTCAAAAGGGGTTTTCGACTTGCCTATCGGCTAAGCCTTTAAGAAAGGCTGGATATACACTCAGCAATCTGCAGTTCTACGATGCTCTTGCAACTCGATATGGATAGCAGCCACACAACCCGCCTTCTTGTCAGTGTGGAGATTTGTTCAACATGTCACATGCTCAGTCTTGCCAGGTAGGTAGGTTTGCTAACGAGCTATTGGGCGTTACAAACTGTGAATGCATTAAGCCGACTCTTCAGGTAGTACCCGAGTTTGTGACTTTCGACGCTACTACGACTACTACTGATACTAATGCGCGCTCACACATTTCGTGTAATGGATTGGTTGGTGATGGTACAAGCAGTCCTTACTGGATCTGTCTTAATCATCTTGCTCCATCATATTCAGCTGGCCATGTATTATCCAAATTCATGTTTCATCAACAACGAAGACGAGCTAAATATGGTGAAAGAGTTGGGCATATTGAGAGAGCGCACTTTGTGCAGATGATTTTTGCTGCAAATGGTGGCACTATACCTTCTGCGTCGAAAGTGTTAAACGGATCGCGCAGCTCAGAGCTTCCAGATCTCCCCTCCATCATAATGAATGCATTAATTCCCTTCGATGTAGAATCGGATTTGCATTGGAAAGGGCTTCGTCGATGTGCATTCGGTTACCACGATCTACCAGAAACAACCAAATTTAAAATGGTTTCAAACATAATGTTTTTATAGTGCACATTAGCGGGTAACCTTGTAAATGTAAAAGGGTATAAATTGGCCCCGCTGCTATGTTGGGTAAAAGAGTTAGGAGCCGAAACCTGATAGCATAGCAGTTCCTCCTGATGACCTCTAATTCTTATTCTAATACAACGTCTATTATTTATTAGTCAATTCATAAAAATGACGTTTATTTAAAATTTCAATTTTTAATTTTAACTTGGTTTAAATTATAAAAAATCTTAAAACAATTATTTATTTTATTATTTAATTATTAAATTTTGATTTATCATTATTATGTTTTGTATATTTTATAATTATATTAAATACGTAGCCTCAGTTAGCTGATTTGATTTAATAATAGCAATAAAATAATGACTTAAATGCTTACTTACAAAAGCTTAAATACATCTAAGATTAATTTTGGATAACTTATATATTAGATAAAATTAGAGAAAAAATGAAAATAACAAACAATTATAAAAGGTAAGATCAAATTAATAAAGATATGTATAAAGAACTTACTAAATTATCTTACTAAAGATAAAATAGCTAAACTTACTAAATTAAAGCACAACTATATAAACACAACTATTGATGAAGCTAGTAATAACTTTTCTTCAAATGCAAAAAGCTTTATTTATTATGAATAAAGTAAATTGATTTAATTTCAAGTAAATTGATTTAATAAAGTAAAATGATTTAAATATAATCACAACATATGATTGTAGTGATTTAAATTTAGAAACAATTATTACAAGTCACTGTTCTATAATGGATAAAAAAAGTATAATGGTTGAATTAGATAATAAAACTATACCTATATTATATTGGAATCCAAAATTACATAAAAATCCAATAAAACCTAGGTTCATATGTAGTGCGTTTAAATGTACATTAAAACCACTTTCTGTCTATATGAATAAAATACTTAAAGCAATTAAAGCACATTTAAAAAAAATATTGTAGGGTAATCAAAATAAATACAGGTATAAAACACTATTTCAGTATTAATTCTACAAAAGAATTTTTAGAACTCACAAAAGGAATATATTTTCAGAAATTAAAATATAAAATATGAATATAAATACATACGATTTTAGTACGCCTTATACAAATCTAGATTTAAAGATGCATTAGAAAAATAAAAAAATCCTATATTAGGAAAACATATACGGAAAATATACGGAAAATATATACGAAAAATATATTATAATAAATATAACGCATATCTAACAAAAATTAAACCAAGTAAATATAAATCAAATCAGCTAACTGAGTCTACGTATTTAAAATAATTATAAAATAAACAAAACATAATAATAATGCTAAATCAAAATTTAATAATTAAATAATAAAATTAATAATTGTTTTTAGATTTTCTATAATTTAAATCAAGTTAAAATAAAAAATTGAAATTTAAAATAAAAGTCATTTTTATGAATTGACTAATAAATAACAGACGTTGTATCAGAATAAGAATTAGAGGTCATCAGGAGGAACTGCTATGCTATCATGTTTCGGCCACTAACTCCTCTATCCAACATAGCAGCAGGGCCAAATACATGCTAATGATGTATTTCCTCTGAAATAACTATCTAGTATCTTATTCTAATACAAAGTATATTATTTATTATCCATCCATAAAAATTTGCCACTTAAGAGTTTAAATTTATTCTTTATATTATTGTGTTGATTTATATATTTTACTATTTTCTGCTTGATGTTATTTTTATAGTAACCTAGTTTAAAATATGTATCTATTAAATTATTTAAATGATTTTGAAGAAAGCCAATATCATTACATATTGTTGCAATTCTTAAAATTTCATTATTTAATGTATTATATTTTATATTATATGGTATGCATGAATGCTCATGCAAAAATATGTTTCTTGTAAATTTAAATGTCATTTTTACGATATAAATTAATAGTAGTTTTAGTTAATGTTAATTTAATGTTCATATCTAGATATACACCTTCTTTATCATTAATATTGGTTTTGTTAAGAATAAGGCTTTCTGGATAAATTTGTTCACTAATTGAATAAAAATTATTAGAATTAAATACACATATATCATCAATGTATCGAAACATATATTTCATATATTTATATTGTTTAGATTTAGTTTTTACACAGTTATGAACAAATTCATATTCTATAAAGCTTAAAAACAAGTCAGCTATAATTGGGCTACTATTACCACCCATTGGAACACCTTTTACTTGTCTAAATATAGATGTCCCTACTTTTAAATAATTTTGATTTATCAAAATATTTAAGGATTCTATTAATTCAATTTTATCCATATATTTATATTTACTTGATGGTTTAATTTTTGTTAGATAGGCGTTATAATTATTATAACATATATATGTATATCTTTTTCCGAATATAAGGTTAATTAATTTTACTAACGCTTATTTAATATCTACTAAATCTAGATTTGTATAAAGCGTACTAAAATCGTATGTATTTATATTTTGAAAATTTATTCCTTTTGTCTGTTCTAAAAATTCTTTTGTAGAATTAATACTGAAATAATGTTTTATTAATTTCGATTACCTTGCAATATATTTGAAAAATTGAATAAAATAATTAATATTTTAAATATTATTATAAAATAATATAAAATTGAATTCGTAGAATCCTTAAATATTTTAATAAATCAAAATTATTTAAAGGTAGGGACATCTATATTTAGACAAGTAAAAGGTGTTCCAATAGAAGGTAATAGTAGCCCAATTATAGCTGACTTGTTTTTAAGCTTTATAGAATATGAATTTGTTCATAACTGTGTAAAAAAATTTACAATTCGTTATATAATAACTTAAATGATTACTTTAGTAAGCTGATTAATAGTGAAAGCTCGAATATATCTAAGATAAAAATTTGGAAAGATTATATATTTGATAAAATTAAAAATGAAATGAAAATAACAAGCAATTATAAAAGAAAAGATAAAATTAATAAAGATATGTATAAAGAACTTACTAAATTAAAGGATAACTATAATGATAAAGGATAAATATCCTTTATTATATCCTTTATATAACTATAAAGGATAACTTAAATGATTACTTTAGAAAATTACATTGGAAAAATTAATAGATAAAATTAGAGAGAAAATGAAAATAACAAACGGAAAATATAAACGGAAAGATCATCAGTCCCAAGTCACTGTTCAATATTGAATAAAAAGGGTATAAATGTTGAATCAGATAAGAAACTATACCTATATTATATTGGAATCCAAAATTACAGGAATCTGATGACACCGTAGTGTCATACGTAGTGCCTTTTAATGTACATTAAAACAACTTTATGATAATATAAAATAAATACTTAAAGTAATAAAAGCACAATTCAAGAAATGTTGTATTGTAATCGAAATTAATACTGGTATAAAACACTATTTTAGTATTAATTCTACAAACAAATTTTTAGAACACAAAAGGAATAAATTTTCAGAATAGAAATACATACGATTTTAGTACTCTTTATACAAATCTAGGTTTAGTAGATATTAAAGAAGCGTTAGTAAAATTAATTAATCTTATATTCGGAAAAATATATATATATATATGTTATAATAATTATAACGCCTATCTAACAAAAATTAAACCATCAAATAAATATAAATATATGGATAAAATTGAATTAATAGAATCCTTAAATATTTTGATAAATCAAAATTATTTAAAAGTAGGGACATCTATATTTAGACAAGTAAAAGGTGTTCCAATGGGTGGTAATAGTAGCCCAATTATAGCTGACTTGTTTTTAAGCTTTATAGAATATGAATTTGTTCATAACTGTGTAAAAACTAAATCTAAACAATATAAATATATGAAATATATGTTTCGATACATTGATGATATATGTGTATTTAATTCTAATAATTTTTATTCAATTAGTGAGCACATTTATCCAGAAAGCCATATTCTTAAGAAAACCGATATTAATGATAAAGAAGGTATATATCTAGATATGAACATTAAATTAGCATCAAATAAAACTACTTTTAATTTATATCGTAAAGATGACATATTTAAATTACAATAAACATATTTTGCATGGGCATACATGCAAACCATATAATATAAAATTTTAGAATTTTTTATTATATATTACATTGACATGGGTATCTGTAAATCTGATTTTGTCGCGACTCCAGTGCAGATGTGTTTTAAAACCACAAATTATGTAACAGAAAAATGTCGAGGAGTGAATTTGTTGTTGAGCAATGAAAGGTGGGTTGGTGGTTTGTGAATAAGATAGTCGCTCCTGGATCTGCGAAGTGCTGCATTAATCCAACGACAAGTTCTGTCGTTGAAATCACAAAGTAACATGTCATAGACACTACACAAAATACGATCCAGGCGGTCACGGTTCTTGTGAATCTCCTCTGGAAGGATGTAGATATTGGATATACTGATGTGTTTACCGTTTCTTACAGAGTCATATAGCTAAATAAGACAGGGCTGGACAAGAGTTGTTTAACAGGAGGGAAAATCTTAAGGAGCATTTCACTAGGTTTAAAAAACCTTGAGATAAAGATAAGTTAAGGGACGGGTTATGTACGGAGTAAAGTGGGTGTACTTAGGGATAAATCAAGTAATGCCCTGGGGGAGACGAATAGACCGCGTCTCCTGAAGAACTATAGCATCTGCCTCTCTACCGGATAAACGGCTAAGGGCAGAAGCATCTCTCGAATTCCACTGAAGGATTTTCAGTGAAAAAGGCTCTTGATTACTTTGCATTGTGTTAAGTTAGCTGGAGTGGGATGCATCCTTCTAGTCCGAACCGGAAGTGAGCAGGTTGCCCTTACCACACCTAGCCGGACAAGTTAGAGACACTTGCCCACGGGCATTATCTTCATCCCCGTAATGACCATAAAGTTCCAGTTGATTTTGTCCTTCTTCGCGAGCTTGATGGAAAGGATATGTGGATTCAAAGAAGTCGATCTCTTCTTTGACTTCTTGTTCAGATTATAAGATGTGGATCTTTTTTTGGAGATATTGGGTATAGGAGCGGAGATTACTGGTAATTTGCGAAAAGAGTTCACCAAACCTGATATAACTTGTTCTATTGATTTTATGGAGTCATGATGCAATGTCTTGAATAGGCTTGAGAAATCTTCTGTGTTTGAAATTGACGAGCTACACACCGTATTAAATTTGTTTGAGGAATTAGATTTTGTCCCCGGGCGAAAATGTCTCTTGACATATTCCTTGAATAAATAGTATATCCTCGACCATGCTGGGTGTTGTTGGCCACAGTTACTACATGCTGGTGAGCCCTTACATTCTGAGGTGTGATCCTCGTCCGAAGAGCCGCAAACGCCGCAGGTCTTCTTTCTTCTGCACCCAGAGCACCAATGCCCCAAGCAGTGGCAATTATTACAACGGGTGAAAGTTAAATTGTCAGAACTAACATAGGTAAAGATCAGATTGCACCCCAAGAAGGGGTTGCAGACCGAGTTAGCAAGGATGTTAGCGTTCACCTTCCTCGTGTTCGCAAACGCAATCGGAAGAGGAAAATCATCTTTATTTCTAATAAATCGTACGTATTGTAATTTAAAAATCTTGTCAAGACCTTTAATGTCTTCATCGTCGAGATCGAAAATAATGTTGATTATATTGGCCGAAGCGTTGATTGGTTTGAAAGTCAACATCCCTTTGTTTGATAACTTTTCGTTGAAGTCTTTCAAGTATGATGATGCCAGGTCAGAAGTGACCGAAGAAATCATGTAAAAGTTATTAACTACCTTAGCCGAGTTTAGAATAACTCTATCGGGATGATCTAATTTGAATGATCTAAGGAACTCGCAAAAGAACGTGTTTTTTCTATAGGTATTTTGGGCATAATGGTAACAAGATTTAGCAGCTTCCTAATAGGAGGAAGCATATCCATTTCGCCAGAATTTTGAGAAGCGAAAACGTTACTGTGATAACCAGAAAGAATAAATGGCTTTTATTCACGAATCTACAAATAGTAGGTAAAGTTAAATATAAATGATAAAGTAATTAAATGTGATACCACATTCATCCCATGTGATAGTTTTGGAAGTATGCAGGACTTCTTCGACTTCTTGTACTTCGTCGGTAGAATTCTCTAGTTGTCACGGGATGATGGTTTGCCTCAGGAATTGATGTCCTCTTTGAACTCAAGTTCATATCGATATTGTCAGTGGCATCATATTGCTTTCCGTTATTGTTATCATCTTCATAGTCTGGCTGGTTCCTTCATAGTCTGGCTGGTTCAAACCTTAAAAAAGTTTGAGATCTAAAGTAAATACAATTCGTGAATAAAATTGTGATAACCAGAGAGAATAAATGGCTGAATGTTCATTCTGCTTAAAACGTGGACACTACGAAAAAGTTTGTCGAACTAAGTTGCTTCGATCTCAACGAAAATACAATCGTAGTACTCGACCATACGCGTCCGACTGTGAATCACTTAATATCATATCCTGTCAAAATGCAAATGGTGATGCATCTAAACTTGACGACATGACGGTACAAGTTCGCGTTGGAACACAACAGCTGGATGCTCTTATCGATACAGGGAGCTCTTCCAACTTTGTCGATTCATCAGTTATTCGAAAACTAGGTATTCCTACAGAATCTTGTTGTGTTAGGATTTCCATGGCTAATTCATCATTTACATCCGTATGCAATGAACGATGCGTATTACCGATATCTTACTGTGACCGAAACTATACTGACATTCAATTTACTAAGGTAAAGTTAAATATAAATGATAAAGTAATTAAATGTGATACCACAGTTACTTACCTTAGTATCAGGACGAATTACTGGATAATCTATCGAAATCGTCGATAAATTGTGTGTATTAGCTATTTTTTGCAGAAAGAAGGTAAATCGTTTGAAAGTTCCGACTAACACTTTTTGCTCGTTTGCTCGGACATTTTTGCGTGATCAGGAATTGTTTTGAGCATTAACTCGTCAACAAGATAGGAATATAATTCCTTGTCTGCATACGAGGTTCAGAAGTTTAGATAACTATCATCACCCTATTTCACAGTTGGTAATTAAAAATCACCCATTAGAAGAAAACGATCATGCTTAGACAACTGTCTTAGCAATAGATTGGTTCTGGTACTAGGGCAAAATAAATTCGGAGAATCAGTTTTGTGAAACAGTCGGAAATTTAAAGAAACTAGCAAAAAACGAAAATATGCTTGGAAATTTATGCAACTTTGGACAAGATAAATGGTAAGACAATTAATTCTATTGTTCCAGCTATCAAGGTTAGTAAAGTTTGTGATTTTCAGGGTGAGGGTACTCTTCCTTTCCCAACGCAAAACAATATTGTGGTAATATCACTGAAACAGCATCTAAAACGACATAAGCTGTTTCATATCTTCCTCAGAAAGTTAACAGAATTATACACCAATAGAATTTTATTTGTATAAATTTTTTCGAAACGGAGGTTAAAATCTCCTTTGTAACCTCGGACCTAATGAATCATTATGTTAAGTACTTTAACTAGAATCTTAAATATTTTGGTTCAGTAGAAACAAAACTGTTAATGGCATCAATTAAAATCAAGAACCTTCCAACGCACCTTGACGAAACAGACGTCACTGACTTAAAATTGTCCTTCAATTTTCCAGCTTTAGGCCACTAATAGGAATGGTTTCCCTTGCCTATTGGGTTTGTTATGCTCCTATTGATCAAGCAGAACTACTGGCAATGTCTAACTTAAACCCGTTCCGTATAACTTGCAATTTAAGATCATATCTTCCGAGAACGTCACGTACTCCCATTGTAATCATTACCACGAATAGGGGCACTGGTCCTCAAGCTGCTCAAGACATAAATTCTGCGGGGTGTATGGTACCTCGTGCAAAAGTCTCGAAACAGGGGAGATATGTTCCTCTCCACCCCTGTGTTCCAATTGCAGGGAGGGTCACTCCGCTTGGTCCCGGAAGTGTATCCATTTAATAGCATATAGAGATGTTTTTTTGATTCGTTCGCCAAAAAAGATTGAAGAATATTTTTCAAAAAAATGTTCTCGCATGCCAAACGACGAGATCATGCATCTTATGGACATTAGAACCAATTCAGCTCTTAAGAAAATGCAAGAAATGATCTCAGCTCGTACAACTACCCTGTGTTCAGCACCCGTTCTTTCAAAACAAGTTATACCTGATTCCAAGAAAAGGGGGACATCGGCACATGCCGTTCCCCCATAAAGATCGGGAAATTGCTAATGGGGAAGAAAATGGTCAAGGGAAATGCAGATAATGCCCGTGAGCAAGTGCTTACTTTTGATGGTGCTAGTTTTGAAAGGAATAACCTTTCCACCCTTTGCTCAGTCTAGGGAGAGGCAATCCCATACAGCTGTCCTAATACAATGCAGAGTAGTCGTGATCCTTTTTCACTGAATATTCTTCAGTGGAATTGGGAGGAGCTTCTGCCCTTAGACTTCTAACGGGTAGAGATGCAGATGTTATAGTGCTTCAGGAGATGCGGTCTATCCGTCTCCCCCAGGACATTACTCGATTCTTATCAAAGCACATGTGTTCCCACTATACTCCGTACATAACTCCACCTCACTCATCTTCATCTTAATGTCTTTTAACCTTAGTGTAATGCTCATTAAGATCGTCCATTCTCAACTATTCTTGTCCAGCCTTTTCTTGCTTAATAGTTTCACTCGGTAAGAACGGTAAACACGTCAGTATATCCAATGTCTACATCCGTCCAGGGGAGATTCACAAGAACAGTGACCTCCTGGATAAAATTATTTAAAGCGGCTATGACATGGTACTTGGTGACTTCAACGACAGAACTGGTCGTTGAATTAATGCAGCACTCCGCAGAGCCAGGAACGACTATCTTATTCACAAACCACCGTCCCCCACGTTTCATTGCACATCAACGAATTCACTCCTCGACTTCTTACTGCTCCATAAGAGGTGGTTGTTAAAACTCCATTGTACGGAGCAGTCGCGTCAACATCTGTCCACCTCTCATGACTTGATTCGCTTGCGGATAGAAGAGGATACGCTGCTTAAAAAAAAGATTCCACTTTCATCCAATCAGAGTGGCTTTCTTTCAGGCAACTATCCAAGCTTTCCCCGAATTGAAAATGAGAGTCTAACCGAATTTAATTCCTACCTCTCTGCAAGCTAACGCGATGCTTTCGACAACTTATAAAGGTCGTATCTACAGTCCCACTTCGACAAAACTCAAGACCTTAGCATATATGCTCCGTCTTCCCAATCTCTCTGCTTCTGCCAGGCAAGTTCTCTCGAAAGAATATTGGAGCACTAGATATAGGTTCCAACTGAGGAAGGATAGGACAAATATTGCTTCCCTTAATCCTGCCCAGTCTTCCTTCTGGAAGATATTTAAGGATAAATTCGATTGTTGGCGGGATACGGCATTGGGTTGGATTAGCAATATAGGTCTTGATAAAGTTTTAGAGGAGACACTATCCCTACATAATTATGAAGCTACTCGATATCCTCAGCCAATCCCGCCTTAGGGAGATTTCAGAAGTAGGGATTTATCTACACATATATCCTTAACTCACGGGGGCCTCTTCCGGACACCTCTAAATCCGTCGCTCCACTCTCTTCTCGTGTCTGTAAGCTTTTGACAGCTGATCAAAGAAGATAAGTGGCCGTAACAATGCTATTAGCCGCTCCTTCTGATGTGGCCGGCATCAACATTAGTAAACGTATATTTATACCTAAGAAAAATCCGGTCTCATGTCTTAAAGACCTGCGGCCTATATCAATTCAAAATTCCCTCGTATCAATCTACGAAAAAGCGCTTGCGCGTAGAATCCGCGATCATTTAAGTATGCGAAATTTAATCCCACCAAGTTTCCATGGGTTCGTCAAAGGTCGCTCGGTTTATTTAGCTGTAGGTGAAGTTCATCAGTTCTGTCATGATAATAGTCATCAACTTGCTGTGGCTGTTTTCCTTGATTTTTCTGCTGCATTTGACCGCATCTCAATTCCCTTTGTTATCTCTTCTCTCAGGTTCCTCGGGTTGCCTGTGAGAATTGTTAACAGGGTAGAGATACTGATGTACACTAAACGATTCTATTATGAAGACGGCCCTGACTTTACAAAAATTTAAACGCCATCAACATCTAGTTGTATACGCTGATGATACCACATCCCTGTTCTCTGGAAGCAGGTTTAAAGACGTAGTCTCGGACATCAGCCGTTTCTTTTTAAGATTAAAATACCAGTTACCCAGGTCCAATCCTATTTTAAACTCCGCTAAATCGCAGGTGGTTGTTTTTCATGGCGCCCCTGCAACAAAGCAAAAACTTAAGAGATACGCACTCTCCTCCATTTTGACTAATCAACCCATCCCTGTTTTCACGAGTCGAGTAAAATAGCTGGGGTTCGCCGTTACGGTTAACTGGTCGGCGAAATCCGACCTGGATATACTTAAACGTATCATGAAGAGAGCTAGATGGGCTCCGAAACGGACCCAGCATCTGTCATTGAATGGGAAAACTCAGGTGTGCCTCTGGGACACTTTGGCTATCTCGGGATTAGTCTTCTTTTCTATAGAACGTCCCTCAGAGCAAAGGCTAAGATTTCTCAGGTGCTCATATCTCGTTTACTCGGCATAGTCCGCCTCGATTGGACTCTTCGGTGGGGGTGAAAGACCCCGGGTGGTTCAGTCGTGGAGCGGTGTGTTGGATCGGCTGTGGGGCTCAGATCCCTTCGGACCTGAGGCCGTAAAGAAGAGGATGATAAGTAGATGTTAAACGAATAATTTAAATTCAGTTTTGTTTGTTTTCCTCTATTTAACTGAACTTATTATCGTGTATATTTTATTTTAAGAAAATCTATTATTATTAAAAATTCGGGGAATAATACAGCGTGCACGCAACTAAGCGATAACCACCAGCACACAGTTTTACAAACAAGCACTCACAAGATCCGCCAACATCAGCAAGTTTGATAACATCTCTCTAAGTGGTCACAGATATATCAAGATACTTCCACTGCGGCGACCACCATCTCGATATAACCTAATTCAGTAGTAATCAGGTATAATCGAGCAATCGCCAATGTTAATATGTAGCTACGTCTCAAAGATGGAAAATATATGCGGCTTGAGAATCATTACCCCACACCGGCTTTCATCAAATTTAAAGACTACATTACGTGCATTGTTGTAAGCGACGAGGAATATAGTATATGTACTAGTAACATTTTTTCCCGTCAGTGTTTCTGAACTTCCTCAAAGTTGATTAATGAGCCTATGCAATCTTGGAAATTGACCTCCAGTGAATACCAGGTATAGTGCTTTAAATGCAAACATGATCCCCTCGAACAGATGTTCGCGATGAAACACCCGAAATTTCGTATGCATAAGTCATAATCACCCTGTTCGCAATACTTTAATAGCCGTGATTCATGTAGCAGTTTCCGCTGCTCCTGAGATAGATCACAAAATACCCTAAATTTCTGACACTTCAACCTATAATCTCTAATTTCAATGATCCTACCGTTTGAGAAAAAATAACGGCTTTTAATAAACGTGGACGTCAATCGATCGTCCTTTTAATATCTCAATTGTCTCGGAGGAGGCAGAGTGATTTCGATGACAAAGCCAAGTGAATCTACTTGTATTGCATTCGTCTTTTGTCCTGTTAATTAATTGATCAACTTGAGCAATATTGAAACATACAACGGGCTTGTATCTCGATCCAACTACGTTGTTTGTGATCTTTGTGTGGATAATGCATCCGAAAATTGACGTAAAATCTACAGATGAATCAGGTGTTACTGTCGGATCACGTTGAGGTGATTGATATTGTAAATGTTGAATAATGTTTGATAGCAGGCCATCGGACAAGTCGGCTACAATTGCATTATCACCTTGATCGAAACAGCGACTCCTTACATATCCAAAAAGTATCTCAAAGTTGCAAAATCCACAAATAAACCTCCTCAACAGCAGATATTTAGAACTAGATAGCATAGCAACATTAGTCCATACATCGGATCCAGATTTACTGCACGCAACATCATGTCGTTCATAGGCAGACGAAGCAATATCTAGTTTGGGACTAGTTTGACTCTCGGCGCCATTGGTATTTTGATTTGTGACGAAATTTTTTCATCAATGTCTTCCTAGTTCTCGGCATTCCTCTGATCTTCATAATTCTTTAGCTTGATTGATTCGTAAGCTTGATTAATTTTGAATTTTATGATCCAATAACGATCAATTAATTTTATGATCCAATAACGACTAATTAATTTTATTACGTCCTCTATTTGTTTCTCTTAGATTTTTCAGATTGCAAATTGCAATCAAATTGCAATTTGATGTCAAATTGCAATCAGTTAATTAGATTCAGAAATTTCACTGTAAACTAGATTTTTCAGAAGATATAAATTGCAATCAGTTAATTAGATTCAGAAATTTAACTGTAAACTTATAACCCGGCAAAATGCACTTTCACTTACCACTCGACAAAATTATTCAACACATTTCTACATATCCCATTGTTAATGGGATATGTACAAATTTGACTAATCATTATGACTAAGCGTTATGATCAAACATTATGCTTGATTAATTGGATTTAGAGAATTAGTGTCTTTCCACAAATTTGTGCTTTTATCACCGATTCTCGGGGATGCTTCGCCAAAAAAAAAACAATTTCTTTTGACCTGAATGCAATATTAATAAAAATAAATTAAAAAGTAATAAAAAACAGCAAACTAAATATTTTGCTAAAAATGTAAATATCTATCAGTATTTTTATGAACCGATTAATAATTTAATTAAACAACATTTTTAAATGAAACCTAACTTAACTGCTGAATTTACGAATATTGATATTACATTTTTAATACTAACTTTACATTTTGATGTCTTTTACATTTAACAGTAAAAATAAAATACAAAAATGAATCAAAACGATGAGTTGGTATTAAGATACAGTAATTATCTGATAGGATAAAGATGCTTTTCTAAAAAATGAAACGACAATAAATGTAAGGATTTTTTACAAATTACTAATTGGTTTTAAATTACTAATTTAATTGGTTTTTCAATTAAATTTTTAAAACTCAATATTTATGAATTTATTAATAGATAATATATACCATGTGCAATAATTAAGGTTAGAGATCATCTGTATGAACTGCCATGTTATCAGATTTCGGTACCTGTTCCTTAATTCAAAATATCAGCGGGACCAAATGCTTGCGTTTCTTTCGAATCTTAGCCATACGTAAAATTCTTAGAATAAATATTAAAAGCGATAATGAAAAACTGATGAGTCATCAGGTTCATTATTCGAACACAGAGTAAATTATTCGTAAAAATTTCCACTTTATAACTCAAATTTACTTTTAATAATATTTTGATGATTTATATATTTGCAAAAACAAATAAAATATTTTGTTAATATAAAAAAATTTCGCAGGTTACCCTCAAAAGGTTTACAATGGTTTATAATTTTATTTTTAATAATAACGACTTTAAGCGGTAATATGTGAAATAATCGACATTGCTGATTTCAATACATACTTGGCTTTCCCCTTGTTGAACGTGGAGATCGTAGATACGCAGAAGCGACCCGAACCAGTTCAAACGAGATAAAAATAAAAGGCAATAAAATGCTAATAAAGGCAATATAAAAATAAAAATAATAATAAATAAAAATAATAATATATAATAATATATCATCATTATATAAATATTTATTAATATTTATTCATTATATTTATTTTTTTAATTTAATATATTAATTCTTTATTAATCTAGTATTAATTGAATACAATGAATTAAGGAAAAAGCTATCAAATCGGTATAAATTAAATATTATTATATTAAAAAATAAAAACAATAGAAATAAAATTTACAATTCGTTATATAATGATTTAAATGCTTACTTTGGTAAGCTGATTAATAATGAAAGCTTAAATACATCAAAGATTAATATTTGGAAAGATTATATATTTGATAAAATTAAAAATAAAATGAAAATAACAAACAATTATAAAAGAAAAGATAAAATTAATAAAGATATGTATAAAGAACTTACTAAATTAAAGGATAACTATATAATAACAACTATTGATAAAGCTAGTAATAACTTTGTCTTCATACAAAAAGCTTTATTATGATATACTAATGAAAGAGGTTAATTCTAATGATTTAAATGTAAATCCAACATATGAACGTAGTGAGTTGAGTTTAGAAACAATTATTACAAGTCACTGTTCTATAATGGATAAAAAGGGTATAAAGGTTGAATTAGATAATAAAACTATACCTATATTATATTGGAATCCAAAATTACATAAAAATCATAAAGATTATATATTTGATAAAATTAAAAATAAAAGGAAAATAACAAACAATTATTAAAGGAAAGATAAAATTAATAAAGATATGTAAACAGAACTTACTAAATTAAAGGATAACTATATAATAACAACTATTGATGAAGCTAGTAATAACCTTGTCTTCATATGCAAAAAGCTTTATTATGATATACTGATGAAGAAAGTTAATTCTAATGATTTAAATATAAATACAAAATAAATATATTCATTATATAAATATTTATTAATATTTATTAATATTTATCATCATTATTAAGTTGATAACTTAGTAACCGTATAATATAGATATCAAAAGGGTATAAATATAGATTAAATAATAACAACGACAAAAATAAAATTTACAATTCGTTATATAATAACTTAAATGATTACTTTAGTAAGCTGATTAATAGTGAAAGCTCGAATATATCTAAGATAAAAATTTGGAAAGATTATATATTTGATAAAATTAAAAATAAAATGAAAATAACAAACAATTATAAAAGAAAAGATAAAATTAATAAAGATATGTATAAAGAACTTACTAAATTAAAGGATAACTATATAATAACAACTATTGATAAAGCTAGTAATAACTTTGTCTTCATATGCAAAATCTTTATTATGATATGCTGATAAAAGAGGTTAATTCTAATGATTTAAATGGAAATCCAACATATGAACGCAGTGAGTTAAGTTTAGAAACAATTATTACAAGTCATTATCCTATAATGGATAAAAAGGGTATAAAGGTTGAATTAGATAATAAAACTATACACATATTATATTGGAATCTAAAATTACATAAAATTAATTAATCTTACATTCGGAAAAATATATACATATATATGTTATAATAACTATAACGCATATCTAACGAAAATTAAACCTATCAAGTAAATAAAAATATATGGATAAAATTGAATTGATAGAATCTTCAAATATTTTAATAAATCAAAATAATTTAAAGGTAGAAATATCTATATTTAGACAAATAAAAAGTGTTCCGATAAGTGTTAATAGTAGCCCAATTATAGCTGACTTGTTTTTAAGCTTTATAGAATATGAATTTGTTTATAACTTTTAAAAAATAAATCTAAATTATATAAATATTTAAAATATATGCTTACTTTGGTAAACTAATTAATAGTGAAAGCTCGAATATATCTAAGATAAAAATTTGGAAAGATTATATATTTGATAAAATTAAAAATAAAATGAAAATAACAAACAATTATAAAAGGAAAGATAAAATTAATAAAGATATGTATAAATAACTTACTAAATTAAAGGATAACTATATAATAACAACTATTGATAAAGCTAGTAATAACTTTGTCTTCATATGCAAAAAGCTTTATTAAACGAAGTTAATTATAACGATTTAAATGTAAACGTAACATGTAATTATTAATTATATAATTATTTAATTTTTATTTATTATTATTTTTAATATTTAGATAGTATAAAATACGTAGACTCAGTTAATCTTAATTATATACTTTACGAGTTGGTTTGAACATATTTGTTCTGATAGCACAATACATAAATATGTCCATACATATGTTCTTCTTCAGGTTGCTAATCGTTAAACTGTTTAAAATGTAAAAAGTGTATATTGTACAAACCGTCCAAGGTTTGCCCAAAAGAATTAAACAGCATAAATTCAGCATAGAAATTACACATTTCTGTAGTTTCAAATCGTCTGACAATATTTTATTATTGGCAAAAATCTTCTCATTTAAGAGAAACATTTCTCCGATAAGTGACATTTTCACATTTTATCAAAATGTATGCATTTCTAGCAAATTTGTGAACATGTTATTTTACAAATTCATAGATTATGAATTACTTGAATTCCAATCATTTCGTTCTCAAATTATTTGCCCCTCCCCCGTTTTTTGATTATTATAAAAAATAATAATTTTATCACATTTTATTGATAAATAAAATGAAAATGATAAAAATTATGAAATAATAAAAATTTAATAAAAATTAAATGTTTTTTAGTAATAATGCAATGATTTATTTTTTTTAATTATTTTATTAAAACGTTCTTGTATTAAATATACATTTCATTTATATAAAATATTTGTATTAAATTTTTTTATTTTATTAAAATATTATATTGCTAAAATACATAACTTATGATTAATTTTAATATTTATTATCATTCTTAAAATTTGTTTTATTGTAAACAGATTTTTTTATTGAAACTTACTGAAATTTCGATAAATTTCTACTTTATATACTTTGTGAGTTACTTTAAATGGTAAATCAGATCAGCTAACTGAGTCTACGCATATTATATTATTTATAAATTAAAAAGAATGTTAAAAAATCGAATAATTAAATAATAAAATAATTATAAATAATAAAAATTGGTATATACGATTTTATTATTTATATCGATTTTATTATTTAAAAAATAATTATATAATCTTAATATATCAAGTAAAAATCTAAAATTTAAATTTAAAATGTAAGTCAATTTTTATGAATTGACTAATAAATAACAGATGATGTATCATAATAAGGATTAAAAATCATCAGAAGGAATCGTTATGCTATCATGTTTTGATCCCTATTCCTTCACCGAACATCGCAGCAGGGCAAAATACATTATAATAACGTATTTCATCTGAGGAAATTTAATTATCTAGTATCTTATTCTAATACAAAGTATATTATATATGATCCATCCATACAAATTTTCCGCTAATGATTTTAAATTTATTTTTTATATTATTGTGCTGATTTATATATTTTACTATTTTCTGTTTGATTTTATTTTTATAGTAACCTGGTTTAAAATATTTATCTAATAAATCATCGCATATTGTTGCAATTCTTAAAAGTTCGTTATTTAATGTATTATATTTTATATTATATGGTATGCATGAATGCTCATGCAAAAATATGTTTCTTGTAAATTTAAATATGTCATCTTTACGATATAAATTAATAGTAGTTTTAGTTAATGTTAATTTAATGTTCATATCAATATATATACCTCCTTTATCGTTAATATTGTTTTTATGAAGAATGAGTCTATTTAGTTAAATTTGTTCGCTTATTGAATAAATGCTATTATCGTAGCATTTATTATATATCTTTATAGAATAAAAATTCTTAGAATTAAATACACATATATCATCATTGTATCGAAACATATATTTCATATATTTATATTGTTTAGATTTAGTTTTTACACAGTTATGAACAAATTCATATTCTATAAAGCTTAAAAACAAGTCAGCTATAATTGGGCTACTATTACCACCCATTGGAACACCTTTTACTTGTCTAAATATAGCTGTCCCTACTTTTAAATGATTTAGATTTATTAAAATATTTAAGGATTCTATTAATTCAATTTTATCCATATATTTATATTTACTTAATGGTTTAATTTTTGTTAGATATGCGTTATAGTTATTATAACATATATATGTATATATTTTTCCGAATATAAAATTAATTTATTTTTCTTATGAATCTTTAATATCTACTTAATCTAGATTTGTATAAAGCATACTAAAATCGTACGTATTTATATTCTAAAAATTTACCCCTTTTGTGAGTTCTAAAAATTCTTTCGTAGAATAAATAGTGAAATAGTGTTTTATACCAGTAATAATTT
Source organism: Pomphorhynchus laevis (assembly GCA_012934845.2). Taxonomy (NCBI): domain Eukaryota; kingdom Metazoa; phylum Acanthocephala; class Palaeacanthocephala; order Echinorhynchida; family Pomphorhynchidae; genus Pomphorhynchus; species Pomphorhynchus laevis. Next base: position 43,115 of record WNNJ02000939.1, on the reverse strand, counting down.
CGATTACTCTACAACATTTCTTGAAGTGTGCTTTTATTACTTTAAGTATTTTTTTATATAATCAGAAAGTTGTTTTAATGTATTAATTTCGATATGTTGATATATGCCTCAAATAAACTTCGAGATGATTTATACCCCAACGAGGATAATAAGGCTGGACCATAGTTCCGAGTAAACCCAATCTGATAAGAGCATTAAGTGCGAATTTTAAATTGTCATAAGCCATTATTAACAATAAACGAGAAATTTTGAGAATAGCTTAATGGCATCATTGTCGAGAACTTATTCTGGGAGACCAATATAGTAGACCAATTTAAACTGGATAAATTTTATCATACCAACATAAGCAACATGGGGATCAACCTTTGCTACTTAAGTAGGTTTGTCAATCAACGAGATGCAATAAAAAAGATTTATTTTAAGGTGGCAAATACGTGCCAGCGCACGCTTACATGACTACAACAAAACAAAAATGTAAATCATGTGTCGGGAAGGTGTGAACGGAGGTGGTGTTTGAATGTGATAAAAAAAAGGAGCGCGGCGGACGTCAAGAGAGAGTTGATACCAGGTGAGTGAGGCGGCGACAGGGAAGGAGCGGAGAGCGTAGTTGTTGGAGTAATTGGGAACGTGTAGTAGGAGGGAATGACGGGAACGCAGAACGCAGCGATAGCGAGGTGGGGCGAGTGTCGTCTAAGAAAGGAAGGTTGATGAACGATGGGGAACCGACAGCGATGAGACGAAAAGTTACGAGAAGAAGGCGGAGTTTGATGCGTATGTGGATGGTGGGCTAGGAGAGTTGGGCAAGATATGTGGATGTGTGGTCGAAGCGACGGAGACGAAAGAGCACTCGAACGGCGGAGCTGATTATTCGTTGTAGGGGTAGGATGATGGATTTTGGAGAATTTGCGATAAGCCTGAGGCAGTAATCGATTTTAGGGAAGAGAAGCGATAAAAGAAGAGACATACACGAACAGAAGTTGATAAGACGGCGGATACGGCGGATGTCAAGGAGAATTAAGTTAGACGAGCGGACATTGTCACGAACGAAGGGTTTAAGGGAAAAGTGATCATCTAAATGAAAGCCTAGGAGAGTAAGATTGTTTACTATGGGGATAATCGATGTGGCAATAGATACAGTGGGGAGAGATATGTTTGGATTCCGGGGGAGGATTCACATTATTTTGGAATTGTCGGGATTTAGAACGAGATGGAGATTGGAGGGACGTTTGTAGATAGAAGAAAGACAGTTCGAGGCAGAAATGCCGATATCGTGTACGCGATATGCGGGTGCATGAGCATAGATGAGGATGCCATCGGCATATCGCATGACGTTAAATGAGTAAGGTTTGATAAACGGAAATAAATCGCCAAGCAGAAGAGAGAAAAGTAGGAAACATAGGACTGAACCTTGTGGGACCTCGCAAAAAAAATAGGGATGGGAGGGGATGATGAATTAAAACAGACGCGAAAGGAACGGTCGGATAGATATGAGGCAAATCATGCTACAAAGGAGGAAGAAAATCCGTAATCATAACGAAGGCGAGACAGGAGGACGGAGTGGTCGCCAATGTCGAAGGCGGAGGATAGGTCGAGGAAGATGATAACAATATATAGAGCCTTGTCACGAAGAAATGAGTAGATCGTGGTAAACTTTTATGCATGCGATTTCTGTGGAGTGATTAGAGCGTAAAGCGTATTGAAAAGGAAAGTACATATTAAATGAAGAGAGATAAACGTTGATCTGTATTAATATATGGCGCTCTAAAAGCTTGGAAAGAGTAGGGAGGAGTTAAATGGGGCGATAGCTAGAAGGAAGTGAGGGATCGAGCGATTGTTTCTTAATGAGGGGACGAACGATGACGGATTTCCAGTTTGAAGAGAAAATACGACTGTGGATGGACGAGTTAAACAAGGTGGTGTGGAAAGAGGATATCGATGAGCATATGGATTTAAGTATGGGGGTAGGCAGGGGATCGGCAGGTGAGGTTTTGTTAGGCAAGGACATGAGGGCAGATATTACTTAGCCAGGTAAGAGAAAGAGAAGATGAAATAGTTCCGGGAGGATGAGGCGAGGTGAGAGAGCAACGTGGATACTTTGGTCTAGATAAATGGTGAATAATCATGGGTATTGATGTTGCAAGGCGATGAGGAGCGAGCAAGGATTGAGTTAAAAGTATGCGAGATCGTCTTAGAGTTGAATGAGGTGATGATTTTATGCTACCAGAAGGAGTTGCATTTGGTACGTAGTAGGTTGAGATGAGTCCGGCGAAGAGCAATATAGGAATCACGGGAAGAAGAAGTGATCGAGCGGAAATCACGTTTGAGAGAGCGGGTATATACTCGAAAAGCATGACGGAGTCGACGCTCCCTCACGTTATTGGTCATAGCAGAAACTTGGTTTTACTCTAATATTTATGATGCTGAAATTGAATTCTTAAATTATTCTTTCTATCAGTAGATAGAATCAATAGTAGAGGTGGTGGAATAATGCTTTTTGTACATAACATGGAAACATGTCAATTACTGAACGTAATAACTGAAGGAGTTTAGACTTTCTGGAACAGAATCTTTTTGACATCGAAAAAGTCAGTAATAGTTGGTGTAATTTATCGAAGTCCGTGCTATTATGTCATTAACATTATAGATGACGTACTTAAATTTGCCTTTTATGGGGATATTTTAATACATCGAGATTTAAACATGCCTAATGTCGATTGGGATAATTATATATGCTGACCATTATTCAGCATTCCTTGATACAGTAATCTTTTTAGATATTATCCAACATGTTACTAAGTTTACTCGTTACTCTGGTGATAATTGTTCTTTACTCGACATTTGCCTCACATTAAGAAGATAAATTATAAATACTCGGCAACTCGGATTTCTCCGTAATAACTTTCAGCTCTACAATTTCCATGTATTGCATAATACCAACCCCTGTTTCAACTTTGTGCAATGTTTTCAGACGAATTTTGAATTGGTTCGATATTATATAAGAAGTATAAATTAGTTCGATCCATAAACAACGAGAGTTGAAGAAGTATCGCAACAATTTGTGTCAGTTATAGGTTAGCTTTTGTTACGCTTCGCACCTAGTAAGGGCGCCAAGGCCCGTACATATCGCAACCCTTGTTTTAATGCTGAATTAAGAGCAATTCTTAAGTTAAAGAAAGATTCTTTTTCTAGATTCGTGCAAGGACAAATTGAGTTTGTTACGTTTACAAATGCTAGGAATCAGCTTACGAATCTCAATCGTTTGAAAGAAAACGGAAATTTGAAAAAATGCTAGCAGAACAATATGGTCGCAATCTTTCTTTATTATTTAACTACGCAAATTGCAAACGTCACTTTGAGTCTGTAAATATCATAATTGACGCTGATGGTTGTAATTTATTTGACGATATTGATGTAGCTAATGCGTTTGGTCGTAAATTTTTGACAACAGTATCCGGTACATATTCTCCAATGAAAATTTCACACTGTCCATTAATTTATCAGGTGCTTCATATGTTCTTTATTCACGATGTGATTAAAGAGCTAAATCGATATCAATCATCGGGATCCATTGTCCTGATCTTCTTCCATCAACATGCATGAAGAATCTTTCTGATGTTGTTGGGATTTCATTATTTTGGATATTTGTGCTTCAGTATATTTCGGTCAGTTACGGGATATGTTGAAACACTCTATCGTGAGCCCATTATTTAAAAAAGGGGATAGATGTTATATTTGCTAGTAGTTTTGGCTAATTACGGTATCGATTCCCATGTAGTTCGTTATATTATTTCGTTCTTGACGGGTCGGTCATATCAAGTGAGGCTAGGCAGTAGTGTTTCATCACAACGTTATGTTTGTGCCGGAGTGCCTCAAGGTACGGTTCTCGGCCTTTTACTGTTCAACATTTTCCTTCAGGATCTGTTATTAAGACTGAGATGCAAAATCCTAGCGTTTGCGGATGACCTCAAGTTGTGGCGGTGCATTCAATCGTATCATGAGTGTTTTCTGCTCCAGGAAGATATAGATAATATTGTTAGGTGAAGTAATGAGACAGGACTGATGTTGAATAATTCAAAGTGCTGCCACATGCACTTAGGACATCAGAAATTTCCTTTCAGATATAAATTAGGTGCCGAGACAATTTCGCAGGTACAATACATAAGAGATTTGGGAATACTTGTGCACGAGTTATTGAAGAGTCGTCCAAGCACGGACAGAATCATCCAAACGACCAAGAAACTTAGCTATGTGGTCTGGAGGTGTTTTTGTAATCCATCGGCTTCCTGTCTTAAAATAATATACAACTCACTTATTCGTCCTATTATTGAATATTGTATCCCTGCAGTATTTCCATGTACACGTGGTGATATGAATGAGCTTGAAAATGTCCTCCGTAGGTTGACGAGATCGTGCCATTCCCTCGGGAAATTGTCTTATAAGGACCGCTTACGCAATATAGGAGTTCCTTCAGTCCGTACTAGTATAGTATGTCTTAATATTCTGTTTTAGGGATATGTTATTTGAGCGTGACGGATTCCCGGTCGACTGTATTCAGCAAAGCCAGCGAACTATTAAACGAGGTCACTCTCTTACTGAGAGGACCCTGCATAACGGCAAACTCGGAAGACTATATCGCCTTTCTCATCGAGGAGTGAGGCTTTGGAACAAACTTCCAGAGAATATCATCAACATATCAAATAGAGCGCATTTCAAGAAAACGCTAATTACACGGCTTTGCACAGATTCTAATTTCAATATCCTGTATCCGGATTAAGATTTTGCTGACATAAAATTGGTTTTACCGTGAGCAGACAAAACAATTGCATGGCTATAGTCTTGTATGTTATAATAATATCGCAAATTATCGACCTGTTCGTTAAACATCGGTATATTGTCGAGTATTGGAGAGAATCCTTTGTCTGTTTATATACCATCACCTTGAAACTCATAAGTTATTATTCTCTAATCAGCAAGGTTTTCGTAAAGATCACTCAACTGTCACAAATCTTTTGATTGCCCAGGAAGATTGGGATTATTTCGTGGACAAATGGTTTAAGGTTTAAGTCATATTTTTTGACTTCTCAACAGCGTTTGACCTACTTTGCCACGATATCTAAATTAATAAAATTAGAGCACTAAATATTAATCCTCTAATTGTACGTTATTTTTATGAATTTCTTTCCAACCGATCTTATCAACTGTATATAAATGGTACTCTTTCACATCATTTTCCGGTTCATGTTGGTGTCCCACAAGGTTCGAAATTATGACCATTACTTTTCTGCATGTTTATGATCTACCAGGAATCCTAAATTCAATGAGCTTAAAATTTGGCGAGCAATTCAGACCGATCTATGAAAATTCATCTAATGGTTTATCAATAAGTGTGTCTTAGTGTACTTGCATGTGTATACAAGTTCGTAATCAAGATCCGAAGTATTTTCTAAATGATTATTCTATTGAATCAGTTTCACGTGTTAAGGATATCGGTATATGGATAACTAACGATTTATCCACCACCGAACTTTCAATTTCTTGAATTTAAGGTCTTCCAAAACGCTTGTAAGCATATTTGTTCTTAGCCATTTGCTATTTGCCTCACCATGTACATATCCGAAGAACATAGTGAAGGCAAATCAAGTTGAAAAAGTGCTGCGTCGGGCAACAAAGCTTGTATATTCATTGAAGCGACAACCGTACGAGGATAGGCTTCGAGCTCTAAACATGCATTCAGTAAGCAATCTTCAGGGCAAGTGATATTATTATTATTATTATGTAGACAACGTTACGAGCATAGCTCACAGTTGCTGACAAATCGATAGTCAAAATAAAAGAAAAAGAGAAAATCAAAAACAAATCAGTTAACAATTTAAAATAATCTGTCGTTTAAAGAGCTCACGAGTTCCCGCATTTACAATATCATCGCTTAAACGATTCCATGAATTTATTATTCGTTGTCCAAATTGAATCGTCCTAGAATGTACTATTCGTTGGCGACTAAGATAAAACGAGTGACCTCGCAAAGCTCGAGTTGATCGAATGTTGAAGAGCCCACGCAACACATGGTGTTCATTGTGAAATACCTCCCATACAAGACACAGATCCCGCGAGTCACGAATATCACATAATGACTGCATATTTAAAGACCGAAGACGGTCCTCGTAAGGAAGTTCTCTCAAAGAATGTACTAATTTTGTTGCCCTACGTAGCACCTTCTCAAGTCGATTAATCTCATCTCTGGTTCGAGGGTATGAACATTGAGAAGCATATAACAAATGACTTAGTACAAAAGCGTTTGCAAGAACTCTAAAAGAACGTGGACTCACATAGCTGAATGATCGGCGAAGGAAACCAACCATACGCATGGCCTTCGAACAAATGTACTCAGTGTTTTGGCGAGTGGAGAAATCATCCGTTATCAATACGCCAAGATCTTTATAGCTCGAAACCAATTTAATCACTCGATCCCCGAGATGATATATCGGCACTGGAACAATATTACGTGATCGAATGTGCATGCAAGTGCACTTCGAGGCATTAACAGACAGACCATTAGAACGTGCCCACTTAAGAACCGTGTCAATATCTGATTGAAGAATGTTACGATCATAATTCGACTTGATGGCTCTCCAAATTTTTAAATCGTCAGCAAATAATAATGAATGCGAACTTATTACACTGGGTAGATCGTTGATAAAAATACAAAACAGCAAAGGACCCAATACAGACCCTTGCGGGACACCGGCATTAACTGGATAATGCTCGGAAAGGGTACCGTTAATGGCGACCTGGTATGTGCGACCAGAAAGAAAGTTGCATATCCAACGAATGATAATTGGATTGATTTTTAATGCACTTATCTTCATAATCAACTTGTCATGGGGTACATGATCAAATGCTTTGGAGAAGTCAAAAAATATGACATCGACAGCATACCCCTCATCCACTATGGAACCCCAACTCTCCTGTGCCAATAAAAGGTTGGTTACTGTGGAACAGTTTTTACGGAATCCGTGCTGATTAGTAGAAAGTAACCTGTATGATTCTAGGTAGCTACTGATTATCCGATAAAGTAATCTCTCTAATACACGACACGATACAGAGGTTAAACTAACCGGTCGGTAGTTATCTACACATGATCGATCACCTTTCTTATGAAGCGGCTTAATGATAGAGCGTTTCCATGCATTCGGGACTATACCGTAATATAATGATGCTATAAATATCCTATATAAAGGCGCAGCAATGACATCATGAAGATTCTTCAGGTATATTGAGGGAAGTAAATCTGGGCAAATCAAGCCCGACGGTTTCAGTCGTTTAAACTCTTTCATAACATCTTGAACTGTGAACAAGTGAAGAATATCAAAAATTGACGGATTAATACGAGTAATTTCTATACAAGGAGAAGTAGTAGCTGATACGAGAAATTTACGATATGTGCCTAGTCTGGAAAATACTGCATATGACTAGTCAATATGTGCCTGACTAGTCATATGCCAGACTAGTCAATATGTGTCTAGTCATATTTCCAGACTAGTCATATTTCCTGACTAGTCATATTTCCAGACTAGTCAATATGTGCCTAGTCTGGAAAATACTGCATAATAAACAGCACGTTTAGGAGTCTTGATTGGTTTTCGCTCCGTTGCATTTATATACATTCTTATCGAATGTATATAACTGGTACTCTTTCAGATCATTATCCGGTTCATGTTGGTGTCAGGAGTCCTTAATTCACAGTCGCTTTTATGTGCCAATGACTTTGAAATTCGGCTAGCAATTCAGACAGATCTTAATATGAAAATTCTTTAATCTGACATGAATAAGGTTTCTGAATGGGCGTTTACTAATGGTTTATCAATAAGTGTGTCTTAGTGTACTTGCATGTGTATACAAGTTCGATATTGTAATCAAGATCCGAGGTATTTTCTAAATGATAATCCCACTTCAGTTCCACGTGCTACAGATCTCGGTATATGGATTACTAACGATTTATTCACTCGCCATAATACTGATTTTGAATGTGCCAAGGCTATGCGTATGGTAGGTATGATCCGCCAAACTTTCAATTTCTTGAATTTAAGGTCTTTCAAAACGTTTGTAAACGCCTTTGCTCTTAACAATTTGCTATATGCTTCGCCATGTCCGCATCCGAAGACCTTAGCGAAGACAAATCAAGTTGAAAAAGTGCTGCGTCGGAAAAAATTTCATTAAAACGACAACCGCACAAGGATAGTGTTCGAGCTCTGAACATGTGTTCGGTAAGCATTCTTCGGGACTTAAGAGATATGTATATAGTTTGGCAAATACTGAGAATAAACATCTGTTTTAAGAGTTTTAATTGATATTCGAAACGTTCGCAATTTGCAAGAGCATTCCTATTGTCTCTACCGACGAAGAATTGTGTGCTACAGAACAGTTTCATTTGGTCAAAGATTTGTAACTTAATGAAAAGCTCAAAGAGGGCAAATTGTCAGCTTACCATCTGGCAAGTTATTTAAACGTCACTTCTGCAAAGTTTACAGCAACATTTTTTCTTTTTCTGTTTTATTTTTAGATGTGTGGAACTTTGAGCAGTGCTCGTGATGTTGTCTATATTAATAATTATAACAAACGGCAGCAAATGAGCTACAAGCTCGTGTCGCTTACAAAACATGATAAATAAAAAACGTCAACAAATACAGAATCCAATTAAAAAGAAGTCGCAAATTCCTTCTCTCGGCTTCGATGGCTTTCTTGATAGCATCACTAGATATACTACGAGAGATATAAAGGAACCTTACTGCATTCCGTTCATTAATTACCCTGGTTGCAAATCGATGGTGAGCAGGAATTTTTGTAGTAGGCTTTATTAATTTCCACACATGCCCATGAGTTTATCGTCTATCATTCACGGATAGTAAGCTGGAGAGGAACCTCCCAAAGCCATCGAAAACAATTTTGACTGTAGTTGATAAATCAATGGCCGATCTGCGATATTTTAAGGTGCAGAGACGTAGAGATGTCAAACATCCAGCAAATCTCAAATTGGAGGAATTCGGAATTATGCGGGACCATATACGCGACAGATTCTCAATGTCACGAGATTCTCTTAAAGTCTGTGGATAGGTTACAGGTAAACCGTATTCATTCAAGAATGGGTAGAATATATAGGCAAAATAGTAGATTGAATATCGATAGACTTATACGATCAAAAGACTTGAAAAACATCCATAAAATACGATAGCTTCGATTACAAATATTTATAGTGTAAACATTCGTTTTTAAGCTAATGGTCATCATCACACCAAGATCTTTGAATTAACTTACTTAGCTTATCTGAATCGAACATATCTGATACGATGAGTTGAGTAAAGAACCAATGGACATATGCGCACATTTAGAGGGGTTAACATTCAAGCCATTTTTGATGTCAATTTTTCTGGACGTGCCAGATCTTTAAGGATCTTAATGTCCATCCCATCTCTAAAACGCCGCCATATCTTAAAATCGTCAGCATACATAACGACATCAGAACGAATTACACATGGGAGATCAGTAATATAGACAATAAAACGAAATGGTGAGATAATAGCACCATGTTGAACGCCAGAACGAATAGCGAATGAGGTGGACATATCTGCATCTACACGTACTCTGAAAGAGCGTGAACTTAAGTAATTTGCAATCCAGGTGACATACATTGGACAAATACTAAGTGACCTTAATTTGTGAATGATGCGTTAACGTGGAACTGAATCGAAAGAATGAGATAAATCTACGAAAGTATATTCGATTAAACTCGTCCATCTAGTGAAGACTGTCATAAGTTGGAAGCAACCAAAAGGTTACTTATTGTTGATCTATTTGGTCTGAAATCGTGTTGTGAGTTAGTGAGTTTATTGTAGCTTTCCAAATCAGAATATATGTTTCTGACTCTAGCTTTTTAAGCAACTTACAAATAATACATGCTTAGGCAGCTGGCCGATAGTTCTTACACACTTGTCGATCTCCTTTTTTATATAATGAAACTACAATGAACTCCTTCCAACGTAAAGGAATTCGAGATTGGAGAATAGAAACTGAAACATACGAAAAACATATGAATATATTTGAAGAGCAATTTTTTAAAAGAATTGAGGGAAGTCCGTGCGGACCTGCAGCGGTGTTCGGTTTAAGTTTACAGAGAAGCTTCAAAAAACCGTCAGCACAAAACAACAGATTATATCGATCAAATGTTTCTGAACCTTTTGATAGCAAAATGTACCTCCGTGAAGAGCAAAACATCGATGAGAATTCCTGAGCAAATAAGTTTACCATGACACCATTACACGTGACCTCGCTTTGAGAATCATCCTAATTTTGCGAATGTAAGAGAATAGAACCTTGCCATCCATTTAACTCAACTTATCCTCAAACCGACTACGCTTCGTACTCTTGAGAATGGAAATTTATTCCTAATTTGTTTGAAAGACTTATAAGATAGTTGTCCACAACACAATAAAATACACGCATGTGTGCGCGTGAGTGATACCGAAGAAGCCCATCGAACCAAGGACGAACTTCCCTGTGTTTTTAATTTGGTAGAATGCGATATCAGTAAGTTATGATGTGTGCTTTCAACAACATTCCAAGCCTCGCCCATTCATCATATATACGGATTTGACCATCTAATCTGATTCAATCTGTAGATAATTGCGTCAAAATCAGCCTTTCAGAAATTCAGAGGTTACCCTGCAGGGTACTGACCGACGTTACGTTGTGTGTGCATTTAAATGCAAAGGACAGTACGTAATGATCACTCATCCCCAGGCCTGAAAGATAATCTATGTGAGTAATATCAAACTTAAACGAAAACAAGACAACGTAGCTGGGAAGACAACTGGCTAGCGAAACGGATTGCCTCGTGTGCATGATGATGCAGACTAAAGTGATGTAGAACACTTAATAAAACAGGCATTAATGCAATGCGACTAGGAAGTAGAAAAGAATCCTAATCTGTTGAGGGAAGATTCAGATCTGTTGACCACAGTGCCCAATAAGTACTATTAAATCATAGCAACTTGCCAAAGGAAAATGATAGAACACAAACACATACATAGAATTGGCCTTATCAATGCACAATTTGAGATATTAAGTCTTATTCTAATTACCATCACTAACTCGCAAGCACACAACATAAATACTTAAATTACAATATAGCACAACACCCCTTTCCTTCGATCAAATCGATTGTAACATAACAGGTTATGTCCATCTGTGGAATATAAGCTATCATGAACAAAGTCAGATAGCCAAGATTTACTAAGGGCAATGACATTTAGATGATTAGATGTAGCTATGACCTTCAATTTATCCATCTTATTGAGAATAATTCAAAGTTTGAATATATAGCTTTGAGCTATTTGTGATTTTTACGATAAGGCGCATTGGGTCTTATCCTACAACTCTCAGAAATATTTTTCATAGCGAGGGACATTTCAATCATGGACGATAATACAAATAATACAAATTTATTTAACGTGGCAAATGCGTATAAGCTGCACGCTTACAAGTCCACAAACAAAAATGAAAAAGTCATGCAGATAAATTGTTTTAATGGGATCGGATTTGGCGTTTGAAGCACAGCAGGGAAATTGATTGTTGTAAATGAATGGGCAGATGATTCCATGATAGAGGAGCAGCCACCAGGAAGGAGCGGAGTCCAAATGAGGTAGAGTAGTTTGGGGCATGTAAAAGAAGGGAATTACAGGAACGCAAGGAACAATAAACAGGACGAGAATTATCAAGAAAAGGAAAGTTGAGAAATGGAAGGGGTTTGAAAAGTTACAAGGCGGAAAGCAACGATAAGAAGACGAATTTGAACACGACAATAAATTGTAGGCAAATCGAGAGAAGCAAGATGGTAGGATGTATGATCAAAACGACGAAGACGGAGGAGAATTCGGACGGCTGCGTTGACGATGCGTTGTAGGGGAAGAAGAGTGGATTTAGGTGAGTTGGAAAATAGACTAAGACAATAATCGAGTCTAGAAAAAAGGAGAGAAGATATGATAGTCATACAAGAAGGGAAATCGATCAATCTACGAACTTAACGGAGGTTGCGGAGTATCAAGGTAGATGAGCGTACTTTATCTCTAACGAAAGGTTTAAGTGAAAGTCGGTTGTCGAAATGGAAGCCTAGGAAAACGAGATTATCAACGATAGGAAGAATTGTAAAATTTAATGATACGGAGGGAGGTTCTAAGCTGAGGCGTCGAGGTAGGATCAACATAATTTTTTATTTATCAGGATTCAGAGAAAGGCGAAGGTAAGAAAGATGATTGGAAATTGAGACAGGACAGTAGGAAGCAGAAACACTAAGATTGTGAATACGATAAACAGGTGCATGAGCATAGATGAGAATGTCATCAGCATAGTGCATAGCATGGAAGTTAAATTTATGAGAAATCGAAGACAAATCACCAAGAAGAAGAGAGAAAAGCATAGGGCCTAATTCGGAGCCTTGTGGAAGACCGGACGGGATGGACGAATGATGGGAGAGAGAATAGTTAGAATAGACGCGAAATGTACGGTTTGATAGATATGAAGAAAACCATGATACAGTGGGTAAAGAGAAGCCATAATCATGACGAAGGCGATGGAGAAGAATCGAGTGATCGACGATGTCAAAAGCAAACGATACATCAAGAGAAACTATGACACTACATAATTTATGATCGTGCGATATGAGTAAGTCGTTATAAACTTTAAGATATGCAATTTCGGTAGAGTAATTAGAGCGAAAAGCGGCTTGGAAGGGAGGAAATAAGTTAGATGAAAAGAGATATGTATTAACTTGCTTAAGAACGAGACGCTCAAGGAGTTTAGAGAGGGTTGGGAGAAGTGAGATTGGACGGTACGAAGATGGTAGTGAGGAATCGAGAGATTGTTGTTTTATGAGAGAACGAACAGTGGCGCATTTCCAGATGGAAGTAAATGTAGGCTACGGATTGACGAGTTGAACAATGTGGTTAGGAAGGGTAAGATAGGGGAGCAAATATTTTTAAGCAAGTGAGTGGGAATTGGGTCAGAAGGAGAGGTTTTATTAGGTAATGACAGCAGAACCGAAGGAACTTCATCAGATGAAACGGGAAGAAGGTATAATAGCACTAGGAAGGGAATTATTTTAAGAGAAGAGTGGGTACAAGGGCGCTATGGGTAGTAGGGAAAGTAAATTAGATAGCTTAGTTTGTAGATAAGAATAAAATTCATCAGGATTTATATTACAAGGGGTAGATGATCGTGAAAGAATTGAGTTTAAGATTTTCCAATGAGATTTAGAGTTGGAAGATGACTCGAGTTGATTTCGCCAAAAGATAGTACGTTTAGTACGTATAAGAATGAGATGTGAACGGCGTAGAGAAAAGTAGGAATCACGGAGATTTGGAGTGAGTGAGTTGGGAGAACGTTTAAGAAAGCGATTATACACACGAAAAGAGTGACGGAGTCGACGCTTAGAAAGACTACAGTCAGAATCGAACCAGGGAGCATGGCGCAAGCGCTGAGAGCGTCGGAGTCGACTAGGCAGAAGTTTATTGATAATAGACATAAGTTCAGAATCAAACAGAATGCAGAGATCATCGGGAGAGAGATAGTTAAGAGGAAGTGAAAAGAGTGAAGAATTGAGTAAGGCTGTGCAGAGAATAGGGATATCGAGAAGTTTCCAGGGTCGACTTGGTGTGGATATTGGTGGAGGCGGAGAAGGAGGATGGGGACGAGTAAGAGTAAGAGTGACAAGGAAATGATCGGACAAACCGGGATCAGTAATAGACAAGGAAGTATAGTCATTGAAGCAGATAGGGACAGCAATGATGTCGAGAGCACCGCCGAGAATATGAGTTGGGCTTGTTGAAAGTAATTTATAGTTAAAATCAGAAAAAAGATTAGTTAAAGTGATAGAGTCAGGGTCCGCCAGGCGATCAAGACGAATGTTAAAGTCCCCGAGAACAAAAGAAGGAGTATAAGACAAGGAACAGTGAGACATAAGATCTGCAAGGTTCGGTTAAAGAAGATACGTGAGGGGGCAACTGAACCTGGACGGTATACAATCACAAGTTCCAGAGGGAAAGGAGTTGATAATCTGCATATGAGTAATTCGAACGAGGTGTAACGGATGTTAACGTTAATTTTACGTAAAGACATTGGGTGACGAGCAATGGCAACTATACCGCCATGGTTAAAATCAGTAGATGTATGAGATGCAATTTGACGAGCTGATTCAACTAGAGAACAACCAGAGCGACATAGACGACGAATAGCAAGATCGTCGGAGTCAGAGTGTCAGGATTCGGTAATGCAGAGAATATCGATAGATAATTGATCGAAGATATCGAGGAGCATATCAGCTTTATGAAGAATGGAGCGAGTGTTGAATAGACTAAGACGAAAAGTATGCTTAGGAGCGAGATCGACTAGCGAAGAAGACAAGGGGGAGATATGGGACACCATCGAATTTTTGACCTTGTGTGTACAACGTGAAAATTTTCGTTGATTTGACGTATAGATAAGGATGACTCGCCGTTTGTTTCACGTCGGTTTCTCAATGCGAGCTAAATTGAGCTGAGCAATATCGGAAGGGGAGCGGTCAGGAAAGATACGACAAGTAGACGAAGTGGTAAGAAGTTTAAAACGTTGGGAGAGTACAGAAGAGGCATGTGAACTATGTCGGAAAACGATTTTTAAGAGTGGAGGACTGAGATGATTGGATTTAGTGAATTTGTTTAAACGAATAAAGGATACAGGATCGATATTATTGAATAGGGATGGGTTATCATCAAGAAGAATGGTTGCTAGGATAGACCTGAAAGCAGATACATCATCATCGAGGCGAGATTGTGGAGAAGCAGATTCGAAAAGCTTTAAGTTTGATATGATTATACAGCGATCGCGCGAAGGAAAACGATTTCGTGGAAGTGGTGGACGGACAGAGCTGGTAGGAGTCGAGGCAGATAGAAGTGGAAATGACAGGGGTCCTTGATAAAGAATTAATATTGGTTGGAGCAAGTGTGACAGGAGCGGGGTGTTGAATCGATTGATCAGAGATGTGACTGGATATGATTTTAAATGAAAGATGTAAATTATTTGGAAGTGTTACGTAGGAGGTAGAGTAAGGAGAATTAAGATAGGTTGGGGCATGAGTGACAGGAATGGAGTGTTGAATCACTTGACGGAAATGTTACTGGAAATGATTTTGATGGAAGGATGTAAATTATTGAGTAGTGGTACGTGGAGGTCGAGTAAGAAGTACGTGAAGAGAATAAAGAAGTTTGAGATTTATTTAGATTGGGGGGAGGAATAGGAAAGAGGAGGTACGAGATGAAAAGCTTTACCGTTAGCATTGTTAGAATGAGAAAGATTAATGGAAGTTTGGTACGTAGTTGAACGAGGAGTGTGTAGAGAATAGGTTTAATAATGGGATTATAAGATGCGAAGTCAGGCGTTGATGTGAGGGAAACATCTAAAACAGCATTGGTCTGGGTGGTCGTGTGTGATACAGGAGTAGAGAAGCAGGATAACTGTAGTAGTCGTATTGATGTACAAAAACCGCATGTGAACTGTTTACGTTTATACACAGAGTGGTCGGATATTTTAACACAAACAAGTGTCCATACATCGCAATCTTTGGAATCGCATCCAACTTCAAAACTGGTATAACCATCATTGCATTCCGATGTGGAAGATGTTTGATCAGGAACAGGGATCTGAGATCGCGCTTTTTAGGCATGATCTTTTATCGATAGATTGAGCTCAATCCGCGAGCGTAGCGAGCGGAACTTACAGGAATAATCTGGAACTGACAGGAATAATCTAGAACTGATAGGAATAATCTGGAACTGACAGGAATAATCTGGAACGGACAGGAATAATCTGGAACTGACAGAAATAATCTGGAACTGACAGGAATAATCTGGAACTGATAGGAATAATCTGGAACTGACAGGAATAATCTGGAACTGACAGGAATAATCTGGAACTGACAGGAATAATCTGGAACTGACAGGAATAATCTGGAACTGACAGGAATAATCTGGAACTGACAGGAATAATCTGGAACTGACAGGAATAATCTGGAACTGACAGGAATAATCTGGAACTGACAGGAATAATCTGGAACTGACAGGAATAATCTGGAACTGACAGGAATAATCTGGAACTGACAGAAATAATCTGGAACTGACAGGAATAATCTGGAACTGACAGGAATAATCTGGAGCTGACAGGAATAATCTGGAACTGACAGGAATAATCTGGAACTGACAGGAATAATCTGGAACGGACAGGAATAATCTGGAACTGACAGAAATAATCTGGAACTGACAGGAATAATCTGGAACTGACAGGAATAATCTGGAAGTGACAGAAATAATCTGGAACTGACAGGAATAATTTTTGGACGATGCCAAACTACCCTAAAATTTACAATATGCAGATAAGTTTCTCCAGATTCTATCCGAGCAGTTAGCTCAGTCCGAGCACACGCCAGAGACAACGCTCAACGAAAGACATATCTGTCAATAACTGAAATGAAGACTGCCTCAGTTTCGCTTTAACAACTCACGAACCAACTTACGAGAGACAACTTTCATCAAACAAGAACGTCCTTCGAGATGGTTGCGACGGCATATTTTAAATATCGCAAAAGGGCGAACTTCTGAAATATAGGAATCTTCTGGAGAAATAAAAACTCTCAATATTTTTTGGCATTGTTCAACATCATGGTATATTCAAGTTTAAGCCACGACTGACGACGACTCAGAAACGTTAGTAATAATCAAGCACCGATCCCGGGAAGATTCATTAGATTTGCCGGACAAGAACGACTTGTGACTATTTAGTGGGTCAGTTGGTCGTTTAGAGAATATCTGATTGGAAACTTTACTAGACTGTTCACCCTTGATTGCAACCTGGTGTGCAATTTCGATATGATGAGAGTCTATATCATGTTATCGAATTGCTTCATGAGAGAAGGTGAGGTAGGCCACGTGGTTTATGACTTGTCAACGGAATTGTCAGCTTCTTTGATAGGTACTATTTCAGACTCGGTGCCCATATCCAGACCAGATATAATTCTACTAATTGTAAAATTCGATGTCATGTCATCCGTGAGTATATGGCTGATGTTTTTGTATCTCTCAGGTTTCCAACGGCCTTCCTTTTAGCTTTCCGCAAACATAATATATTAATTATATATAATAAGAATATAAAAATATATAAAAATGTTGGAGAGATTATAACCTACATTCCAGATTTTTTCTGTCAGTTTCAGATTTGGATTTTTCTTTTCAGTTCCAGATTTTTCCTGTCAGTTCCACTCGCGGATTTAGCATAATCTCTTGATAAAAGATCATGCCTAGAAAAGCTCGTTCTCAAATTATACAAGTTTGGAATTTGGATACGATTGTAAAGATTGTGACGTATGCGCCCTTTTTCGAGTTTAAATATCTGACCGCTCGGTTTAGTCTCTTATACGACTACTTAGACCGATACTGTTTTTGACGTTTCCCTCGCATCAACACCTGACTTCGCATCGTATAATCCCATTCTTGAATCTTATCTCTCTCACACACTACTCGTTCAACTACGGATAAAACTTCAATTCATCTTAATCATTCTAACAATATAAACGGTAAAGCTGTTCATCTGCTACCTCCTCTATCCTATTCCTCCCCCAATTTAAATAAATCTCAAACTTCTTTATTCTTTTCACGTACTACTTACTCTACCCCCCCGTATCACTTCTCAATAATTTACATTCTTCCGTCAAATCATCTACAATAACATCTCCGATCAACCGATTCAACACTCCACTTCTGTCACATATGCTCCAACTAATCTGAATTCTCCATCGAGCATCCCTGTCATTCCCACTTTTGCCTGATCTTCTGCCTCTACTCCTCCCAGCTCTGTCCGTCCATAACATCCACGTAATTGTTTTCCTTCGCGCGATCGCTGTATTATTATATCTAACTTAAAGTTTTCCGAATTTGATTCTCCACAATCTCGCTTCGATGATGACATATCGGCTAAATTGTTTTCCGACATAGTTTACATGCTTTCATGGTACTCTCCCAACATATTATACTTGTTACTACTTAATCTACTTGTCGTATCTATACTGATCGCTTCCCTTCTAATATTGCCCAGATCAATTTAGCGAGCATTGAGAAATATTAACTTTAAACAAACGGCAAGTCATCCTTATCAATCCGTCAAATCAACGGAAATTTACACGTCGTACACACGAGGCCACAAATCCGATGACGTTCCGTTTCCCTCTCCCTTCTTTGCTAGTCGATCTCGTCCCTGAGCATACTTTTCTTCATTGTCATTTCAACACTCGCTCCATTCTTCATAAAGCTGATCTGCTCCTTGATATCTGCAATCAATTACTATCGATATTTTTTGCATTACTGAATCATGGCACTCTGACTCTGACAATTTTGCTATTCGTCGTCTATATCGCTCTAGTTGTTCTCTTGTTAAATCAGCTCGTTCAATTGTCTCTCCCACATCTACTGCTTCTAACCATGTCGGTAGACCCGTCCAATTATCGTCCTGTAAGTCTGACAAGCGTTGTATGTAAATGTCTTGAAAGGTTCGTGCATAAATACATAACTTCTCATATGGATAGATTTAAACTTCGGCACCCTTCTCAACATGGATTTCGCACTGGTCGATCATTCATCATGTAGTAGCGGATGGGTGTAGGGTCGATGTATTTTTTATCGATTTTAGCCGGGCGTTTGACCGAGTACCACATGATCCTCTGCTAGTAGTTGCCAACTTTGTGCCGAAGTACCTCAAGGTACGGTTCTCGGTCCTTAACTGCTCAACATTTTCCTTCAGGATATGTTATTAGGACAAAAATGCAATATCCTAGCGTTCGCGGATGACCTCAAGTTATGGCGGTGCATTCAATCGAATCATGACTGTTTTCTGCTCCAGGAAGATATAGATAATATTGTCAGGTGGATAATGAGACAGGACTGATGTTAAATATATCCAAGTGATGCCACATGCACTCGGACATAAGAAATTTTCTTTTAAGATATAAATTAGGTGCCGAGACAGTTACACAGGAACAATGTACACAGATTTTAATTACAATATCCTGTATCCGGATAAAGATTTTGCTGACATAAAATTGGTTTTACCGTGAGCAGACAATACAGCTGCATGGCTATAGTCTTGTATGTTATAATAATACCCCTTCATTTCTCAACCTTCCTTTTCTCGATTATTCTCGTCTTGTTTACTGTTCCTTACGTTTCCGTAATTCCATTTTTTCATGCCCCAAACTACTCTACCTCTTTTGGATTCGGCTCCTTCTTTGTGACTGCTCCTCTATCGTGGAATCATCTGCCCATTTATATACGCCAATCAACTTTCATGCCCTTCATCAAACGCTAAATCCGATCCTATTTAAACAATTTAACAAATTTATCTGTATTACTTTTGCTGCTTTTAGTTAGTGGACTTGTAAGCGTGAAACTGGCACGCATTTGCCACTTTAAATAAATTATTATTAATTATTATCTTTGACATCATTAAACGTTGAATACCCACCTATATACTCGTTGAACCATAATTTCATATCTAAAAGATATAACATTAGTTCATAAAGGAGTCATACAATGCAAAACTTAAAGATTTGCTCACAATGTTTTAAGCCACTGGAATGTCCTCAATAAACAGACAGTGATGTCTAAATGTTTACCATAATTTTAGAAATAGTACCGTAGGTTCTAAGGTACGAATAATGAAAAATGATAAATTTCACATATTTCTAATTAATTTTTACGTGACGTAAAGCATATGCTTAAAATAATATTAAAAATAATTTATTTCTCGAAGCTTATATTACATATAGCTTATATATAGCTAATTATAGATCGTAAGTGAGATGTAATGTCATATCTAGTTATACTATATCTTATTTCTCAAGTTATGTGATCCCATAACTAGAGAGAAAATTTTATCAATTTTAATTTTATTAATTTTAGCGAAATCAACGCTCTATATGTAATTATTCACTACAATTGATCTCCCTTTAATCCTTATCACGGGTCTTTAACTTCAAGAATCCTCAAATACTTATTGTAATCTTAGGTGATCATAATCCTCAAATACTTATAGGTGATCACGTTATAAAGCTTATCCATATCATAGTGATGTCACGGTCAGGATCTACCTCTGGCACCCCAACAGGCAATTATTTTTATCAATAAAAGCTCTTGAATTTTCTGTTTTACAGTTTCGTACTATCAAGATGAGCATGTGATCTCTTGAATAATTTTGCTATTAGCATAACAGATGAAAAAGTAGAATATAGATCATATATAACATAGATCATATTCAGTAGAATATGATCAATGTTAAGATATTACAGTAACCTAGTAATCAACTAAAGAATGATTGATTACTATCTAACGGAAAAATATCTCAAGTAATTTTCGTAATAAATATTGAGCTTTAGATTAACGAGTTGTTTGATTAAAGAGGTGTATTTCCTTTATTATATAATATAAGATATATAATCAATCATTGGTTCCTAACAATTGGTTTATTTACTAAACTAACAAAATATCCTCAAGTTGTAATAAAATTTTCGAAACTTGCAAATCTCTTGTATTGTAGCCGCTAACAAAAATTAAGTATATTAATGTACGAGTTATTATTTAGCCTTTTGGTCATTGTAATAAAATAGTGGACAAGTCATGCATGCGCTTAATATTTGAGAGAGTTCACTCTCTTTTAGAGAAGTAAAATTGTCTCTATCAAACGGAATGAACTAATTCGAATGGAAAAAATAACCATCTTTTGCATAAGAGATTTATCATACAAAAATTATGACATACAAATTTCACCATTCCCATACAATGGTGCTTTGGTCACAGAGGCAACATGAATGTATAATGTAAGTTTAGATTACAATGTGCTTTGAGAAAAATTTTACCTTGACATCTATTATCGGTACGTTTATACAACAGAGCATTATAACACCCGAATATTTTGCCATCCAGATTGCCTGTAGGCTAATGGATTTGCTAATCATATTGCATATTTTATGAAAATTATATGGTTTAACATTTTACGGATGTTAAGTATATGCTTACCTGCTAATTGTTATATTTGATAGTATAATGCAACACGGAAAATTTAAAAATCAATGATTGAATCAGCATTAAGCCGCAAAGGTTGTCTATATCGGTATTGAATATTTAACTGTTTAGCTTTTAACATATGTTAGGTACATTTTCAGATAACTTTAATAAAGTCCCAGTAAACGGTAGAGGACAGATATAAGGCATGTTTCGTAGCAAAAATTGCAATGTGTAATGCGCTTTACTGCCAATGGTGTGCTTAGAAATCTTAGTAGAACACTAATAATTGTTATTAGAGAATTAGTAAAACTTGTTTAATGTAGTGATTTAGCAAGATTAGAGTAACGATGAAATCCTATCCGACGAAATTATTATTTAAGATAATTAGAATCTTAAGATAATTAGAATTCTGAGTTAACTGGGTTACTATAAAAATAACATCAAGCAGAAAATAGTAAAATATATAAATCAGCACAATATTATTAAAAATAAATTTTAAATCATTGGCGGAAAATTTGTATGGATGGATAATATATGTATGAGACAATATTCTGTGAAATATTATCAGATGAAATACGTTATTATAATGTATTTTGCCATGCTGCTATGTTGGGTAGAGGAGTTAGGGGCCGAAACCTGATAGCATAGCAGTTCCTTCTGATGACCTCTAATTCTTATTCTGATACAACGTCTGTTATTTATTAGTCAATTCATAAAAATGACTTTTTAAATTTCAATTTTTTATTTTAACTTGATTTAAATTATAAAAAATCTTAAAACAATTATTTATTTTATTATTTAATTATTAAATTTTGATTTAGCATTATTATGTTTTGTTTATTTTATAATTATATTAAATACGTAGACTCAGTTAGCTGATTTGATCTAATAGATAAAAACTGTTTTCCATCATGGGCACTTAAAAAGGCTTTCTACAAAAGTACCAAAAAGGATATGCAAGTTGTTTTTGGCCCAGAACAAGAAAATAAATACATAGGAAAAAAGTACTAGAAAAATTAAATTAAGTATAAAAATATAATAGAAAATATTATTTAAACAAAAGAATCGTTTACAACATCTTTACAAAATATTTAACGTTACGTCAGGTTTATTATTCGGCATTTTAATATTGGAGTTTTTATGAATGTAATGACCCTCAAGATTTTTTTTATTTAAACAATTGGTCTCTTTTGCTAAAACAACAGTATTATTATAGTCAATATTGTGATCTAAATTTAAACTATGGTCTACAATAGCGCTACTTAGGCCTTTTTGAGTGTGTATTTGTGTTTTTTTATTTAGTCTCTAAAGTTCGGCCTGTTTGACCCACATATATTTTATCGCATACTAAACATGAATTTTTATAAACAACGCCATCATTATCATGTTTGGGTTTATTTTTCAAAATGTTATGTAACTTCGGTAGTTTACTATTATACAAAACAATATTTAAAGTATTTAATGTTTTATTGTTTGAAACAAATCTTTTGAAATTAATATTCCAAAAATTATTTATAAATGATAATCCTATGTATTTCTTTTCTCCTTCCAGTCCAAAAACAATATTTTTATTTGTTTTGCTACTTTTGTAGAAAGACTTTAATTGCCCATGATGGAAAACCGTTTTTATCTAATAGAATTCTAATTACCATAAGATTATAATTATAAATAGAATTAAATGTCCGCTTATCTCTTAGCTTCATGTTGTAGAAATGCAAAAGTTAATCAGATCAAAGGCAGAGTTAGTTTTTATATTGTCAAAGTTTTCGCCGCGTTAAGGCTTTATCAGTGGCTCATTGTAAGTAGTTAGTAATATAGAATGTTTAAACATTCTATATACATGCAATATATAAAATAACTAACTCATCCTTTGATCTGATTAACTTTTGCATTTATTCTAATTATCTTAAATAATAAGATAATTAGAATTAATTTTTCTAGTACTTTTAATTGTTATTTTTTTATATTTTTCTAATTTTTTTCAAATTATTTATTTTGAATGAAAATATAATGGTAATTATTTTTGTTTTTTTCTAAGCTATTTTGAATCACTCTATTTTTTATTGCGTTTTGTGTACCTTCAAAAGTTGCCGAGATCGTGTCAAAAATGAAAGCAAATAGTGAAAGCAGCTGGTTATAGCTAATAACAACAGCACCTGCCCGAAGCAAATGGCGGCGATCGTTTTGAACTTTTTTTATTACATAATAATTTTCTGAAGATGCTAACAGAAATTAACGAAATATCAAAAATAATTTCCTCTTTTCTTAGATCCAGCTCCAATAATTATTTATCAATAATGGATCATTATCAACTATTTTAAAAACCAATGTAAATAAAGAAAAAATTTATTTTGTATTGAAAAAATACATATTTCATTGTATCTTACCCAGTAGACTTATTATTAATAAAACTAATGAATTATTGGAGCTGGATCATAGAAAGAAAGAAACTTTTATTTGATATTTCGCTAAGTTCTATCAGCATTTTCAGACAATTACAGTAATTTTCTGAAGATGCTAACAGAAGTTAGCAAAATATAAATAAAAATTTCCTCTTTTTTGATCCAGATCCAATAATTATTTATCAATAATGGATCATAAAATCAGCTAACTGAGTCTACGTATTTAATATAATTATAAACTAAACAAAACATAATAATGCTAAATCAAAAAGTAATAATTAAATAATAAAATTAATAATTGTTTTTAGATTTTCTATAATTTAAATCAAGTTAAAATAAAAAATTGAAATTTAAAATAAACGTCATTTTTATGAATTGACTAATAAATAACAGACGTTGTATCAGAATAAGAATTAGAGGTCATCAGGAGGAACTGCTATGCTATCAGGTTTCGGCCCCTAACTCCTCTACCCAACATAGCAGCGGGGCCAAATACATGCTAATGATGTATTTCCTCTGAAATAACTATCTAATATCTTATTCTAATGCAAAGTATATTATTTATTATCCATCCATAAAAATAATAAATAAATAACAGACGTTGTTATTGATCAACATTTTAAAATAAACGTCATTTTTATGAATTGACTAATAAATAACAGACGTTGTTATTGATCAAGATTTTAAAATAAATGTCAATTTTTATGAATTAACTAATCAATAACAGACGATGTATTAGAATAAATAACAGACGACGTATAAGAATTTTAAGCAACATAAAATAACGAAGTGACAAATAACGGAATTTATTAAAATAATAAATTGTGTTGAAAAGTTATAAATTGGCGCAAGTTAGTTGCGAACAGGACAATTGTAGCCATATCTTTATGATGTTAACAGTTCAGTAAACGAAATTTTGATTATGTGAATATTTTAAATACCAGGAAACTTGTTTCGCTCCATTAAATTTACAAATTTAACAATGATATGGGTATTTTTAATACATTTTAAGATGAAATACACTTGAGAAAATCATCAAGCATGCGCGGAAAATGTGCTCTAAATATTTCTGTATTATGATTGATAATGGATCATTATTGAAATTATTAATGATCAAAATTATTATCAACTATTAAAAAAAGTAAACTCTTACATATTATGCAAATCATTAATGGTGTTTATCCGGGTTTAAAAGCTTTTACGTGCTCAATTAGGGACTCCCATGAACTTTTGCAAGTAGAGAATACATCAGCAATTGAAAATTTTAAGTAGTTTATAAATAATTAAATCCTAGAATACTACATTATCTACAGTATTAATGAGTCTCTACAACCTTCTACATTATCAATAAGACTTTTGATGCATAATGATATTAAATCGAAACTACATCGAGTAGATATCATAAGTCTACTAATGAAAAAAGCTTATTGTTTATATCATTTTTGCCTAAGGGTTTTCTAAATAACTTATACCATCACATTCTTTAAGTTAACAAACGCGAACATCGTCTCATTTAAATTTTTCGAAATGCAATTAAGAAAATTTATTAAAATCGGATCAGTAATTGAAGAGGTCCACCAATACTGAAATGTAGCGTATTGCTACATTTCAAAAAAATACTTTTGTATCAGAAACAACATGATGTAGGTTTGGATTACAATATTACATATGCGAATAATAAATTGAATATTTTACTTTTACTTAACGCAGAGCTTATTAGTCAGTCGACATTCCAATACAAAACACAATTTAGAAGACAAAAAGTGTAATCTTATCTTTGTCATTGGCAATAATTCCAAAAAATATTAATATATATTAATATATTAATATATATATATATATTAATATATATTATTATATATATTTATTCTGTACATTATATATACAGAATAAACAAAATAAGCAAAACATATTATTAGAAATTTACAACAGAATAAGAAAAATGCTAATAGTGCCTTGAAGATCTTTACACAAATATAAATGAGGATCTTTACACAATAATAAGGATATTTATAAAATTAAATAGTTTGAAAGTCAATTTATTATATAGTTTCTTGATGATATTTACATACATACAAAAATATTTATGTTGATATACCCGTGCAATCAAACAAAAATTAGAACATTGTGGATTTGCATTACAAAGTAGTCACTACAATTTTATATATTTCAGTATTTTAAAATTCAAAAACAATTAAATATTTAACACTGTAAAAATCATAAAAATTGTTTAAAAAATACATCGAAATCAATGTTGCTATAAACTTTTTTATATGCATCGTCGTTAAAAATGCAATTACTAAAATACTTGCTTAATAAAAAATTTGTGAAATTTCACTCTTAACTAGAATGAAGTAAATTACTGAAAGCTTTGTTACTATCGAAATTTTGATAAATATTTTTTATTCTGCACGCTACTTTAACCAATATGAGCCAATAGAAGTACGCTACATTTCAGTATTATTGGACCTTATCAGCTACTGATCTAATACCTACATTTCACGTTTCGGTCCTATTAATGTTGGCTGACGATCACTCGACTCGTCTGCTTTTATTTGCATTTAATTTTAATGAAATACTTTCGTATTAAATTTTGCAAATTTAATTATTGTTATAACATCCCAGGAGCATAAGCTCAAATTGGCTGGATCACATAGCTGAAAAATAAAAACAGAAAAGAAAAAAGGTGAAACTGTAATTGTCGTGATTTAATAATTGCCTTGAACTTCTGGACGGAACCGCTTTCGATTGTCGATGCATGAAGATTGTTTCACAGGTCAGCAATGCGATCGCTTATGGTAACACAATTTGTTCTGGGACAGAACCTTCGCTTTATCATAAGTCTGTGGCCTCGTACTCGACCCGGTGGACGAATTGTAAACAGAAACTTCGAAACATCTCCAGGTATAGACCGTGAGCGCTATACATACACTAGGTCGGCTTCAGACAGGGAACGTTCAACAACAAAAAATATTTTAACGTGGCAACAGTGTGGACATTCAACAATGCCAGTCTCTGGGTATAGTTGACACCACGCGCTGAGGACACAAGATGGGTTGCTTGTCGTTTGACAGCTCCACTTTAATCAAGTCGAGGTTGGAGAAGAAATGATTAGTATTGTATTAAGAGAGTGAGAGGTGGTATTTATTAAAAATTCGATTTTTCGATAACAACGTCAAGAAAAAAACTTCATTTTTTCTGATTATATATATGAATTTTAATATTCTGATTATATGAATTGTTCTGATTATTCTGATTATATGAATTTTAATGTAATGATTATAATAAATGAATTAATAAGAGCCTCGAATGGTATTCGAATTTTCAATAATACCATTTCTCACTCTCTCCTAATTACACAATACGGATTATATATTGAGAGCGAACAGTAACTGCAATTAAACTAGCAGTTACATTATTCGTTTCACTGTAAATGAAGTGTCACTGCTATACAACAGTATTTGATGTTCAAAACATAAATTATGAAATTTTAAACGCGCAATTTTAAACAAAATATAAAAATGGATTAAATTAATTGTCGTTTACATTCATTGTAATCTAATATTTTTATTTCATATTTACAATATACATTATAAATATTATAATCTACATTTTATTTATCTTTATGTGATAAATTATAATTAAATATAATTAAATACCATTTCTATAGACATTTTCTTGACTGGAAATGATATCCGAAAGTCATTAAATATGGATTATGTTCATAATGTGTTTTATTTTTATATAATAAGATAATTATTGATTATACATAATTATTATTTTGATTATTCTCGGAGCATCAAAAGCTTGTTTACAAAATACAATCGTATTTTAATTTATTCTCATATTTTAATTTATTTTAATTTATTAATAATTTAATTATTTTCCAGCAATATGCATAATAATCCACCAAACTCAAATGAAATTCTAATGAATTGTAATATAAATTATAATTTAATAAAAAAATTAATATTTAATATAAGTTATAATTAAATATAAATTATATTCATATAATTTATATCTATTTGTAGTATTTATAATGTAAATTATAAGTATTAAATAAATATATTAGTAAATGTTTTAAAACAAACAAGACCATATACTTTACAGCATAAAGTGCAAGTTACGCAAATATTTTGGGTAACCAATTGTCTGTGTATCAAACAGGAAACAAAATATTTCGCTCCCTACAAAACAACTATATATTGCATTTGGCACGAAATAAAATAAAAAGCATGCTATGTCAGACATGTTTAACATTTGAAAACGGATGGAACAATGCAATATATATGATTGGCAATTATGATCATAATATTAAAACTTGTTTATTCACGATAATCAAAAAGAAAATACACAAACATCACTATATTAAATACTTAAGCGAAGGTAATAGCCAAAAAGACGAGCATAACTTAAAATTTGTTAGCACTAAAGAAATGTTTGTAACTAAATGTAAATAAAGTATAGAAAATATCCATTTATTTCTCCTTGTAGTTTTATAAATTTATTGCATAACGAAGGAATTTGTTTCATTCGAAAATTACAATATTTCGATTGCCCCTGAGCTATCATTTTCAGGAAATTACAAACTGATTTTTTTCAGTTTATAAAACAGTAATGAGTATCAAGTAAAATTGAAACTGATAATCATAGAATTATCTTTAACAACTTTGATAATTTATTTTTAAGAACTTTAGGAAGATTGCAAACAGTTTATTCATAAACTAAATAAATTGTTTGTAATTTTACAAAGATGATCACAACAATTACCGAAACATTGTAATTTTTGGAACGAAACAAATTTCTTCGTTTATGTGAATTTATAAATCTAATTTACTGGAATAGTTTTGATTACTTTTGTTTTAGATACTTAAATAGAGCTTCTATCTCGCTTTATCCCATAATTCTATTTAAACAACACAATTTATTCAAGTACTATAACATGGAGAAACTAATCAAGCCAGAATTGTTCTATATACTTCCTAACTCTATCGATTATGAAATCAGAACATTCTGAAATCGAAAATTTCAGAAATTTCTGTACACGATAAATTGGATATACTAATCAATCACACTTCTCCGTAAGTTTACAGATACGTTTCGAACATGGTCGAATTTGACTCTGCAATCGAATGTTTGGATCGATTATATTTCAAACCAAAAAATTGTGTAGCTCTATAGTGTAATGAAGCAGCCTCCTGGCTTTTATATCTAGAAGGTTTGTCAGTGGACCAACCGGTTGATCCCCAGTATGCCAGCTTTCCTATGTACGACCGTCTTAAGCATTTGCTGTCGAAATATGTCTAAGTCTAAAAATGAAATATGTTTTTCTGAATCCTCATTGTAACGCTCCATTGAGTATCCGGATCTTTCATATTCAGCAAGGTATCCAAATTGCACGATTCTAGTTCTACATTAAATGCAAAAGCGTCGTCCACGTACCTCCAATATTAGACAAGACCAGGTAAATGTTTTTCTCACACTTACTCATGTAGATATCTACCATTGATAGAGCTAGAGGAGACCCCATTGAAACGCTATCTATTTGCTGATAGATGTCACTCTGAAAGGTGAAAATGGATTTTGAATTGCAGGATTCAATTAAGCAAGTTCAATCTTTAATGCTTAATTTAAGCTTTTTACATTTTAATTTCAATAATGTGGGGGTAATTTCAAAAGCTCACTGTGATGGTAAAAAAGTTTATTTTTTACGTGGCAAATGCGTGCCGGCGCACGCTTACATGACCACAACAACAAAATCTAAATCATGTTTCGAGGAGGTGGATACGGATGTGGCATTTTAATGCAATAAAGGAGGGAGTGCGGCGGACGTCGAGTGGGAGCTGATTCCAGGCGAGTGAATGCGGCGACCAGGACGGATCGGAGACCGTTGTTGTTAGAGTAATTGGGAACGTAGAATAAGAAAGAATAACGGAAACGCAGTGATAGAGAGGGGTGAAACGAGTGTCGTCTAGGGAAGGGAGGTTGATTAACGATGGGGAGCCGACAGCGATGAGACGAAAAGTTACGAGAAGGCGGAGTTTGAAGTGGATGTGGGTGGTAGGCCAGGAGAGTTAGGCAATATATGTGGATGTGTGGTCAAAGCGCCGGATACGTAGGGGCACTCGAACGGCGGAGTTAATAATGTGTTGTAGGTGTAGGATAGTGGATTTTGGAGAATTAGCGAAAAGGCTGAGACAGTAATCGATTTTAGGAAAAAAAGCGATGAAAGAAGAGACATACAGGAACGGAAGTCGATAAACTGGCGGATACGGCAGATGTCACGGATAATTAAGTTAGACAAGCGGACATTGTCACGAACGAAGGGTTTAAGGGAAAGGTGATCTTCGAAATGGATTCCTAAGAAAGTGATATTGTGAACTACGGGGATGATTAATGATGCAATAGATACAGGGGGATGCTATATGCTAGGTCGACGAGGGGATGATCCACATTATTTTGGACTTATCGGGGTTCAGACCGAGATGGATATTAAAGAGACGTTTGTAGATAGAAGAGACAGTTGGAGGCGAAATGCCGATATATTTATGCGATGTGCGGGTGCATGAGCATAGATTAGGATGTCATCGGCGTATTAGATTACGTTAAAGGAGTGAGGTTTGATAAACGGAGAGAGATCGCCAAGCAGAAGAGAGAAAAGCAGGGTACTTAGGACTGAACCTTGCAGGATTCCGCAAAATTAGGGAGGGGAGGAAGATGAATTAGAACAGACGCGAAAGGAACGGTCGGATAGTTATGAGGCAAACCATGCTACTGAGGAGGAAGAAAAGCCGTAATCATAATGAAGGCGAGAAAGGAGGACTGAGTGGTCGACAATGTCGAAGGCGGAGGAGAGGTCGAGGAAGATGATAACACTATGTAGAGCCTTGTCATGAAGAAATGACTAGATCGTTGTAAACTTTCATGCATGCGATTTCTGTGGAGTGATTAGAGCGGAAAGCGGATTGTAAAGGAGGGTACAGATTAGATGAAGATAGATAAACGTTGATCTGTATAACGATAAGGCGTTCTAAGAGCTTAGAAAGAGTAGAAATGAGTGAAATGGGGCGATAGCTAGAAGGAAGTACGGAGTCGAGCGATTGTTTCTTAAGGAGGGGACTAACGATGTAGGTTTTCCAGTGCGATGGAGAGATACGACTGCGGATGGACGAGTTGAACAAGGTGGTGAGGAAAGGGGATATCGATGAGCACATGGATTTTAGTATAGGGGTAGGCAGTGGATCGGCAGGTGAGGTTTTGTTTGGCAAGAACATGAGGACAGATGAGACTTCGGCAGATCTACTAGATCTACTAAATCTGGATTTGTATAAATCGTACTAAAATCGTATGTATTTATATTTTGAAAATTTATTCCTTTTGTCTGTTCTAAAATTCTTTTGTAGAATTAATACTGAAATAGTGTTTTATACCAGTATTAATTTCGATTACCTTGCAATATTTTTTAAAATGTGCTTTAATTACTTTAAGTATTTTATTCATATAGACAGAAAGTGGTTTTAATGTACATTTAAGCGCACTACATATGAACCTAGGTTTTATTGGATTTTTATGTAATTTTGGATTCTAATATAATATAGGTATAGTTTTATTATCTAATTCAACCTTTATACCCTTTTTATCCATTATAGAACAGTGACTTGTAATAATTGTTTCTAAACTTAACTCACTGCGTTCATATGTTGGATTTACATTTAAATCATTAGAATTAACCTCTTTCATTAGTATATCATAATAAAGCTTTTTGCATATGAAGACAAAGTTATTACTAGCTTTATCAATAGTTGTTATTATATAGTTATCCTTTAATTTAGTAAGTTCTTTATACATATCTTTATTAATTTGATCTTTCCTTTTGTAATTGTTTGCTATTTTCATTTTATTTTTAATTTTATCAAATATATAATCTTTCCAAATATCTATCTTAGATATATTCTTATTATATACATATACATGTATACCTTTTTCCGAATATAAGATTATTCTGATAGAATTGCCGATATTTCTATTTTATTGTAATAAAATAGAAATATAATATAATTTATAATTTAATATAATTATTATATAATTACAAATATAATATAAAATTACATTTATGTGCCAACATATATTAGTTTTAAAAGACATTTTACCATCATGAGAACAGGTTTTATTTATTTGACTTTTCGGCCAATCTCAGTGACCCTTTTCATGAGTGTCACTTTTTCATTAAAAGGTTCACTGAGATTGACCGAAATGTCTTTCAAGATTAACAAAATAAAATCTGATATTTTCTAATTGTGTTACGTCATATCAGATATTAATTCATCAAAATTATTTGCTGAACTAACTAAAATAGAATCTACTAACAGCTTTTATGGAAGCTAACATTCTGATACATCGTATATTATTTATTAATCAATTCATAAAAGATGAATTTCAAAAAATTCTTATATAAATAGTAGCATCCAAAGTTTTTTTCAAAATCTTCATTAAAATCTTTATAATGTTATATATAAGATAAATAATATAATATATTATCATATAATATGAATATTATATAATATATAATTATATAATATTGTAATTAAATAATATCATTTATATAATATGAATTTCTGAATTACCATAATAATAGTAATAATGGCATAATAATGGTATGTTTGATAGAATTACATTTGTGCCAACATATATTAGTTTTAAAAGACATTTTACCCTCATGAGAACAGTTAAAATTTATGTGACGTTTCGGCTAATCTCAGCGACCATTTTCATGAAAGTGCCAATTTTTCATGAAAAGGGTCAATAAGATTGGTCAAGGGTCACTGAGATTGACCGAAACGTCACATAAATTTTAACTGTTCTCACACGGGTAAAATGTATTTTAAAACTAATATATGTTGGCACAAATGTATAAATTTTTTGGCTCAAATTCTATAAAATCTGATATTTACGTCATATCAGATATGTGATATTTACGTATAATATCTGATATTTACGTCATATATATGTTACGTCATATCAGATATTAATTCATCAAAATTATTTGATGAACTAACTAAAATAGAAACTGCTAACAGCTTTTATAAAAGCTAACATTTTATAAAAAATTAATTAATTTTTCTGGTTTTTTTTTATTAAATTACCAAGCGAATTAATTGTTTATTTTCACAACTACCTTTTCTTCATATACTTGAAAAACGGAACATAGCTATAGAGCCGAATTCCTATATTGGCATTATGAATTCTTGAGATCTTAATTTTATTGCCGTAAATTGTGGCCGCAGAATGGACAAGCTGTTTTATTGTTTTGCACACTCTCACAATGAAGACATTAATATGGCACTTGTGTTATTTCGTCTTTGATAAAGATGATATTGAAGTATAAAATGTCATGTGATTTTATCTATAAAATGTTACTAGAATTTTACTGCGTCTTTGTCATTTGCATTTTATAATGGCATTTACAAGGATATTGTCTTCATAATTATTAGAAGTAATTTTCCATTGACGTATTGTTATCAAATATTCCAGAATGGCGAGAATGTTCCGCAAAGATAAACTGAGTGTAGATGAATTTAGTCGGAACAAAAAGCAGTGCCATCTCATATTCGAATTCAAATTTTATTTATATGGATTTACCCAATAATGGGCATAGTAATGCTATATTTTTGCAAATAAGTTTAAATACGTTTTAGTATTTTTAGAACTTAATATTAAGTTTCTAAGATTTCTAATTTAAAAAACTTTTAGTAAATGAATAAAATTTTTAAAAATATAATTTAAAATATCATTGCATATTTATCTTATATTTTATAATATAAAATATAAATTTCGTGTTTTCATACTTTCTATGCATAAAAATTAAATTTATACATATATTTTTAATTTAAAAACTATACATTTTTATTTTGATACGTTCTGTATATAAATAAATGTAAATTGATTTATCTTTAATAGACAATAAATTTCTATAGTTTTATACTTTCTATACATAAATAAATAAAAAATTTATATATTTTTGATTTATAAGATTAATTTCTGTATTTTTACATTTTCTCTTCATTGATAAAAATCAATTTTATTTTATATTTTAAATATCTTTCAATATATTTTATTAAAATAAAAATTAAATAAAAATTAAATTTATACATATATTTTTAATTTAAAAACTATACATTTTTATTTTGATACGTACTGTATATAAATAAATGTAAATTGATTTATCTTTTATAGACAATAAATTTCTATAGTTTTATACTTTCTATACATAAATAAATATAAATATATATATTTTGGATTTATAAGATTAATTTCTGTATTTTTACATTTTCTCTTCATTGATAAAAATCTATTTTATTTTATATTTGTAATATCTTTTAATATATATTAATCTTTTTTAAATAAAATATAAATAATATATTTTATTATTTATATATAATATAAATAATATTTTAAATATTATACATTTTTTATATTTTAAATATAAAAATATGTTTTCTTTCTATTAAAATAATTAATTATTATTTTATTAAGTTTATCCTCGAATTGATTTTACGTATTTTTTGCCTTAGAAAACAATTAACACAATATATATAAAATACCTAATACTATAGACGTTAAAAGACAATAAAATTACCATACAGTTTAGTGCAAAGCATATAAAAATTTTCTGCTTCATCGATATACCAGAGAAGTAGTAAATCTAGCAGGAAACAAGATTTTATGTAGAAAATGCATTAGTAAGTATGTGGTATTTTCAATTTATTATTTTATCAACATAAAATGTCAACATTATCACCATCAAATGTGATACTATTATGTAATATTCATTATTAATATTGAATGTGATATTATTGTGTAATATTTATTATTATTAACATCAAATTTGATATCAAATAATTATTTATCATTAATTCATAATAATTTATGATACAGTTAATGAAATTAATAGTTAATTAATTATTTAAAAGTAATTTTTACAAATAATTATTCTGCAACATTTATTACTAAATGCTTTAGATTTAATGATAATAATATGGTTTAGGGATCACATTTTGTGATCACTTAACCACATTATTATTAAATAATTATAAAAATAATAATTATTCAATAAACTCAAATAATGGAAATTCGATTATTTCAAGTGAGAATTTAAGTATGTGTGAATAAAATGAAATTTTTTGTTACTTTGATATTAAAAGTCAATTCAATAATCAAAGCATTTTTATTTACTTTTGAACAATTGACTCAACTATACATAGCTTAACTTGACGAAATCTATGAGGCACGTAGATTCTACATTTTCATTTCATCTATATTATTTAATTCCTTGATTTGCTATTGACGGAAATATTAAAGTTTTATGGAAATATTCACGTATTTCATAATACAATTCTAAACTACTTTTTAAATTTACTCTTTTTTGTACACAGTATTAAATTTTACCATTTATATTAGCCGAATAAATTTAAATTAAATTTATAACTAAGCTTATTATTCTTTAAAGCTTTTTTATTTTTTACTTTTTAAGCTTTTTACAAAATTCTAATTTTACTATTTCTATTGCACAAATATTTTTGAATTAAATTTTTAATTCAGATTGTTCCACTTCAAAGCTTTTTACCTTTTTATGCACTTTATTGATTCAATCTTTTTATATTTAAAGCATTTTTCTTTTTTAATTTTTAATTTTTTAAGCTTTTTACTTTTCTAAACTTTCTACATTTTTAAGCTTTTTACATTTAAATGCTATTTATCTTTTAAAAATTTTTTACTTTTCAAGCTTTTTGTTCTTTTGATACGGCGTATTAATTTTACAATTTCTATTCAATTTAAATTCAATTTAAATTCAATTTGTAATTAAGCTTTTTACTTTTTTAATCATTTTCTTATTTTGAATCATTTTATTGTTTTGTATAACAGCTAAAGTTATAATATATTTCAGCAGCTACGATTGCTATCTTCAGGTACATAAAAATAGAATTAAGGTGAAATTATATTAGGTAAAATATATTTTGTTTAACCATATTAGCGATAATTAAATATTTATTCAAACAAATAAATAAGTTACAATATATTTTACAACTGCAATTTAGTAAAGTCATATTATCAATATTTATTATTAAATATGCCAAATTATAAGTATAAGCTATTAAATATGAATATTGACAATTATTTTATATTATTGACAATTATTTTCATTAAAGACAATAAATCACCTTGGTATTTTAAAAATTTTATTTAATAAAACTATATCATATAAATATCGAATTTGTGAAAAATGTGAACCCGAGTGAACTAGGAAATTTAAAATGCAAATTAACTTCATATGGCCCTATTTCTAAATGGATATTTCCTCCAGAGGGCACTGCTGGTATTGTTGAATTCGATAGTTGTGAAGATGTGGCCAGGTTGCTTGAAAACGAATACGATTTTAAGCCGGTAATGTTTGAGCCTGCACCTACGGAAATTCTGCTTAACAAAAACGACAGCACACAATCCCAACAGGTCAGAATCTTTTTGTAAAAAAGGCAATAATTTAAAAATTATTAAAGCTGTACCATCACGTTGATGATCATACTTTTTGCTGAGCAGAATTTATCTATATGTTAGATTACAATATGTTAAATTATAAGTTATTAAATATAAATATCGAATTTAAACCGAAAAAGAATAAATATCGTAATATATCAAATGCTAAGTAATTTAGAAAATATTTAAAATCTTTTTTAATCAAATACTAGGCAATGCCGTACAAAATATAAATTCTAGATCTCCTATTGATCTATTTAACTTCGAAATAATCAACATTTCTTAATAACTTTAAATAGGTCAAAATCTACTGTTTAAGGTAAAATCACAATTATCTTTCCTAGTAACATTGAGGCTACTAATCATTCGAAACAAGAAGACACAAATTACTAAGCCACAATTTGCACACCTCCAATAATTTTCAGCATTGTCATTGAATGTCAACATTTGAATACAATTAAATGCATATGCTCTATATCATTAAAGTATAAAACTCAAATTGTTCTAATAATGATCACGTTAAATTAACTCAATTATTAAATAAACTTTACTAAATGAACAAATATCATTAAATATTGTTAAATATTATCATTGTTCAATTTATAGTATAATGACTTAGGTCAATTGAAAAATGTAGACGTAGAACCTACAAGTTTCATCGTAAAGATCAAATTTTGTTAAGAAATGAAAAATTATGCTTTGCTTATTGTATACAAATGTAGTCTATGTAGCCAAATACATTTTATTTTATACTAAAAGAATCAGATTAGCTAACAGAGTCTACGTATTTTATATTGCAAATTAAAAAAAATTAAAAAAATTTCATTGTAAAATCACTACGATCATCTCATCTATCCACGTAAATCATCAATCCGTGTCTTGCTCATCATGCGAATTTCTTCCTGAGATATTTCATCTTCTTCCTGTTTCTTTTAACGAATTAAATAAACTAACTGAGTTTACGTATTTTATATTGCAAATTAAAAATAATGCAAAATGAAAGTTAAATAGTTAAATAATAAAAAATTAATTAATAATAAATAATTGTTATTTTTATATAATTTATATCAAGATAAATTATAAACTGAAATTAAAAATAAAAATCAATTTTTATGAATTGACTAATAGATAACAAACTATGTATTAATTTTATAATAATATTTTATAGATTAAATAATTTTATTTATTCTAATACTGAAATTTAATTTTATATTTATATTAAATACGTAGAATCTGTTAGCTGATTTAATTACATAATATTATATAAATATTATAAAAGAATATTATAAAATAGCAAAGAATTTACTTTTAATCATTACAGAAACAAACATTTTATAAGAATTTAAATATTATAAACAAACATTTTATATTCAAAATTATATATAATTATATATATATTAGAATATAATACTAGAAAATCAAATTTAATAAAGGGAAATACGTCATTAGCAAGTGTTTGGCCCCGCTGCTATGTAAGGGCGTGGACTTAGGGGCTGAAGCCTGATAGCATAGCAGTTCCTTCTGATGACCTCTAATCCTTATTCTGATACAACGTCTGTTATTTATTAGTCAATTCATAAAAATGACTTTTATTTTAAATTTCAATTTTTTTATTTTAACTTGATTTAAATTATAGAAAATCTAAAAACAATTATTTAATTTTATTATTTAATTATTAAATTTTGATTTAGCATTATTATGTTTTGTTTATTTTATAATTATATTAAATACGTAGACTCAGTTAGCTGAGCTGATTTGATTTGTTGGAGTTGGTTAAAAATGCGACCGTTATGTTATTGTCATTCAAAATCATTAAATTAAAATCATTTAAAATTATTGAATCATATAATCATTAATCATTATATGTATAATATATACATATTTTAAACTAGGTTACCATAAAAATGCCATCAAACAGAAAATAGTAAAATATATAAATCAACACGATAATATTAAATATAAATTTAAGATCATTAGCTGAAAATGTTTATGGATGGATAATAAATAATATACTTTGTATTAGAATATAATTATATATTATATAATACATATTGTGATATATTCCGACACTTTTTGATAGACTCCGACTCTTTGTGATAGACTCCGACTCTTTGTGATAGATTTCGACTCTTTGTTTATAATAATTTATAATAATATTATACTATAATATATTTTTAACTTTTATATATTATTTATAATAATAATTTCTTGGTAAATCTTTAGTAAATATAGTAATTAAGAGAATCTTTAAATATTTTGATAAATTCAAAATTCTATATTATATATTATTAATATATATTAATAATATATATTGTATATAACGGCTATCTAAAAAGATTCTACTATCAAGTAAATATAAATATATGGATAAAATTGAATTAATGGAATCCTTAAATATTTTAATAAATCCAAATCATTTAAAAGTAGGGACATCTATATTTAGACAAGTAAAAGGTGTTCCAATGGGTGGTAATAGTAGCCCAATTATAGCTGACTTGTTTTTAAGCTTTATAGAATATGAATTTGTTCATAACTGTGTAAAAACTAAATCTAAACAATGTAGATATATGAAATATATGTTTCGATACATTGATGATTAAATTAACATCAATTAAAACTACTATTAATTTATATCGTAAAGATGTCATATTTAAATCTACAAGAAACGTATTTTTGCATGAGCATTCATGCATACCATATAATATAAAGTATAATACATTAAATAATGAAATTTTAAGAATTATCATAATATGAAATGACATTGGCTTTCTTCAACCTTTTTTAAATATTTAATAGATACATATTTTAAACTAGGTTACTATAAGAATAGAATAAAGCAGAAAATAGTTAAATTTATAAATCAACAAAATATTATTAAAAATAAATTTAAACAATTTTTATGAATGGATAATAAACAATATGTGTTGTATTAGAATAAGATACACCAGATAAGCAAATTTATCATAAAAATACGTCATCTGATGACATACCAGTTCCTCTGATAACTTCTATTCCTTATTCGAATACATCGTGTATTATTTATAAAATTTATGCTAATTAAATTCATGCTATTAAAATTCATGCTAATTCATTTATTTATTATAAAAATACATGCTAATGATTTTTTATTTTAAAATTTTATAATTATTTATAATTATTTAATTATTACTTAATAATTAAATTTTTATTTATCATTATTTTTAAAGTGAAATTATGAAATCTACGTATTTTATAAAATAAGTAGACTCAGTTAGCTGATATTATTCATTGAAAATTTTGAAAACTACTTTTGTCAGTGGTCTTGGTTGGATTCAATTCAGACAAATGCAAATATTTTCAACCAAATTCCTTGATATTTTTGCAGCGTGATATTCTAAACAGCTTGTAATCTATGAAATTGTATCGATGCAAGTAAAACAGTCACATTAACATTTTGAAATTGTTGGTTGCAGTCCAAGTATGAATAACATACAAACATTTTGATTTCTCTATTATTTATAACTATAATTTTTTAAAGTTTATAATTAAAATGCCAAAAGTATTTTATGGTTGAGTGTATTATTTCCAAAACTGTTAGTCTACATGATATTCTTTACATAGCAGTAAGAAGCAATGACAGCGACTGTTATTTCATCAAATTTTACTATTTACAGTGTTAAAAATTGCTTGAAGTATGCCTTATTATCAACATCACGAATGATGACATTAGAATTTAATTATGAATAATTGTTTAATCATTACGGATAATCGTTTAACTATGTACATTTTAACATTTTACCATATAGGGATTGAATACATGGTCCTCGGAAATACTAAAGTGATGGTTATTATATAATATAATATATATTGGCGAATAATTATCGTCGAAAGATTATATTATTTATAATAACAATTTTTTGACAAGAAAAAAAGTACCACAAGATTTTTATTGTCAACCACTGATCCGGTTATCCGGTTGTGGAGCAGTGTATAAACCAAACTACTCCTGAC
The DNA here is from genome assembly GCA_012934845.2 of Pomphorhynchus laevis. Classification (NCBI taxonomy): domain Eukaryota; kingdom Metazoa; phylum Acanthocephala; class Palaeacanthocephala; order Echinorhynchida; family Pomphorhynchidae; genus Pomphorhynchus; species Pomphorhynchus laevis. The sequence continues at coordinate 3,064 of WNNJ02000939.1, read as the reverse complement.
ATCGCGATCCTGAGCGACAGAGCAGAGTTCTCTTTCAGATAGCTCAAGGCGTTCTTCGGCCAGTTTTGAGATTTGATCTCTCCACCGGTATCGAGATCTATCTCGAGGCCTTTTTCCAGATAGTCTGATCTGAAAAACCCTCCGAGGTAGGTGATCACTAGACATCCGCAGAACATGTCCTAGCCATATCAACTGACTGTCTTCGATTTATTATTTATATTGGCGCATAATTATATCGTCGAAAGATTATATCACATATATTATTAGCGGTTTAAAAAACCGAAATGTGAAGCTTAAAACTGTTTTAATTTATAGGAGAAAGTAAATTTATTAAATGTTAATCCAAGGCAATGACATTCACGATTTTAGTACCATGTCCCACATTTTATAGCACATTTCTAATGTTCCCCATCAGTTAATCGTTTAGTATGATATAGCAAAATCACATTTTAAAAAGGATAATATAAAAATTATATCCTTCAAACAAAACGAAAGACTTTAACTTCGATTTAAATCGAATCAATTTTATGATGTGCATTACAGATTTATTGCTACAATTCAACTACAATCGATTAACGAGAGCATTGAGTCTTGTGTATACTATCACGATATTTGTGTTCAATTCGATACTGTTAATATCTACCACAGCAACATCATTTTAATTCTATCTTATATAAATTTAAATTGTATTAAATCTTATAATTATTTATTATTTATCTTTATTTTTATTTATATATCGTATAAAATACGTAGACTCAGTTATTTGATCTGATTTATGCAATATACTATATTAATACAAAACTTTGGAACATAGAGATTATTTTGTCTGCTTCCAATATCGATGTAACGATTATTCGTGACTCCATTTACTATAAAACCATTTCACAATATACCAATGATTTGTAAGCATCATGTAATTAGAAAGCATCATGCAACAATGAAAATGGCTAGCCGTTATGATAACTTAAATATTATATTAAAGAAATTATATATCTTAAGGTAAAAGGTAAATATAATTATATATCTTAAGGTAAAAATTGTATATTATGAAGGTAATTATATTAAGGTAGCGTTATATTGCAGTTGTTGTTATTTAAGGGGTAATTACAATTAGGAACCACACTAAAGTATACTTTAACCCTGCTGTTATGTTGGGTCGAAAATCAGGCCCGAAACCTGATAACATAGACGTTCTTTCTGACGACCTCTAATTCTTATACATCGTCTGTTATTTATTAATCAATTCTTAAATAATGACTTTTATTTTAAATTTTAATTATAAATTTAATCATTATATAAATATAAATTATATAATATAATTGTATAATTATATTAAGGTAACATTATATTGGAGTTGTGGTCATGCACCTTGTGAATAACCTAAAACAAAGAAGATTTCAAATAAGACGAAACATGAAGTTATGAGCCATTCATGTCAATGCTTTAAAATATCATTTTGAGCAGATCTTATAAGTGCAATTATATTTAAATTTTTAACTTTTTTCGTACTATTTGATATTTTTCTTTTGCTCTTAATTTCCAATGTTTTAGAGTCGTGCTCACTGGTATGCTTTACTAATCATTTTTAAATAATAAACGCAATAACAACAAGAAAAGTTTACTTGCAAATGGATTCTAAAATACTTTTTTGTATCTTCTTATATAAAAGAAGTTACCCGTCTATTTTAACATTTCGGTGAAATGTTTTTAAAACGTTCGAGGAATAAGGGCCGAAACCTAGTAACAATGTATAAAATTTTTTAATCATCAGCAGTTCCTTCTGAGACCACTAATACTTATTATACTCTAATACTTATAAGAATACTTGGGATGGCGTAGCATAGGTTAACAAATGGTAGGATTTGAGGAACATGGCGCTAAAAAAATTCAAATAATTACATAATAAATAATGGTTATAAGATTTCATATAACTAAAAGAAAAAAATGAAATAAAAAAAAACTTTGAAATATAAAACATAATTCAATTGTTATGAATTGACTAATCCGAATAATTTAGATTTTCTATAATTTAAATCAAGTTAAAATAAAAAATTTAAAATTAAAATAAACGTCATTTTTATGAATTGACTAATAAATAACAGACGTTGTATCAGAATAAGAATTAGAGGTCATTAGGAGGAACTGCTATGCTATCAGGTTTCGGCTCCTAACTCATCTACCCAACATAGCAGCAGGGCCAAATACGTGTTAAGGACGTATTTCCTTTGATTAATTAAATCAGCTAACTGAGTCTACGTATTGTTATATAATTATAAAATAAACAAAACATAATAATGCTAAATCAAAATTTAATAATTAAATAATAAAATTAATAATTGTTTTTAGATTTTCTATAATTTAAATCAAGTTAAAAATAAAAATAAAAAATAAAAAATAAAATTTAAAATAAACGTCATTTTTATGAATTGACTAATAAATAACAGACGTTGTATCAGAATAAGAATTAGAGGTCATCAGGAGGAACTGCTATGCTATCAGGTTTCGGCCCCTAACTCCTCAACCCAACATAGCAGCGGGGCCAAATACATGCTAATGATGTATTTCCTCTGAAATAACTATCTAGTATCTTATTCTAATGCAAAGTATATTATTTATTATCCATCCATAAAAATTTGCCACTTAAGAGTTTAAATTTATTCTTTATATTATTGTGTTGATTTATATATTTTACTATTTTCTGCTTGATGTTATTTTTATAGTAACCTAGTTTAAAATATGTATCTATTAAATTATTTAAATGATTTTGAAGAAAGCCAATATCATTACATATTGTTGCAATTCTTTAAATTTCATTATTTAATGTATTATATTTTATATTATATGGTATGCATGAATGCTCATGCAAAAATATGTTTCTTGTAAATTTAAATATGTCATCTTTACGATATAAATTAATAGTAGTTTTAGTTAATGTTAATTTAATGTTCATATCTAGATATACACCTTCTTTATCATTAATATTGGTTTTGTTAAGAATAAGGCTTTCTGAATAAATGTGCTCACTAATTGAATAAAAATTATTAGAATTAAATACACATATATC
>WNNJ02000938.1:0-14008 GCA_012934845.2 Pomphorhynchus laevis | reverse complement strand
GAAACTGAAGCTTATTAGCTCCCGGAGCACAGTTTAACACATCCAGATATAAAATTATAAAAATGTATCCTCCAAAGGATCCTGTGAGAAAGCAAGCAACGACAGCAATGAAATTCCTGCCGAATAAAATTAGGATGGTCCGAAAAGCACATGTTAGTTTAAAGAGGCTATGCCCATGCTAGCCCGTTAGCAAATTCTCGGAAATGCCTATTTAATATATCACAAGGCCGCCGAAACGACTGATGGTAGTTCACTTGATGAGTGCTGCCGGCTACCATCAGCTCGTCTAGGAGTGATAAGGAAGTCTGCTCAACTTGTAATCGAACTCCGGTGTCTGGCAAAATTATGAAACTGAAGCTTATTAGCTCCTGGAGCACAGTTTAACACATCCAGATATAAAATTATAAAAATGTATCCTCCAAAGGATCCTGTGAGAAAGCAAGCAACGACAGCAAGTGAAATTCCTGCCGAATAAAATTAGGATGGTCCGGAAAGCACATAGTTAGTTTAAAGAGGCTATGCCCATGCTACCACGTTAGCAAATTCTCGGAAATGCCTATTTAATATATCACAAGGCAGCCGAAACGACTGATGGTAGTTCATTCTACTGATGAGTGCTGCTGGCTACCATCAGCTCGTCTAGGAGTGATAAGGAAGTCTGCTCAACTTGTAATCGAACTCCGGTTTTTGGCAACATCTACAATTATGAAACTGAAGCTTATTAGCTCCCGGAGCACAGTTTAACACATCCAGATATAAAATTATAAAAATGTATCCTGCAAAGGATCCTATGAGAAAGCAAGCAACGACAGCAAGTGAAATTCTTGCCGAATAAAATTAGGATTGTATGGAAAGCACATGGTCAGTTTAAAGAGGCTATTCCCATGCTACCACGTTAGCAAATTCTCGGAAATGCCTATTTAATATATCACAAGGCTGCCGAAACGACTGATGGTAGTTCACCCTACTGATGAGTGCTGCCGGCTACCATCAGATCGTCTAGGAGTGATAAGGAAGTCTGCTCAACTTGTAATCGAACTCCGGTGTCTGGCGAAACTAACAATTATGAAACTGAAGCTTATTAGCTCCCAGAGCACAGTTTAACACATCCAGATATAAAATTATAAAAATGTATCCTCCAAAGGATCCTGTGAGAAAGCAAGCAACGACAGCAAGTGAAATTCCTGCCGAATAAAATTAGGATGGTCCGGAAAGCACATTGTTAGTTTAAAGAGGCTATGCCCATGCTAGCACGTTAGCAAATTCTCGGAAATGCCTATTTAATATATCACAAGGCAGCCGAAACGACTGATGGTAGTTCACTCTACTGATGAGTGCTGCCGGCTACCATTAGCTCGTCTAGGAGTGATAAGGAAGTCTGCTCAACTTAATCGAACTCCGGTTTTTGGCAAAATCTACAATTATGAAAATGAAGCTTATTAGCTCCTGGAGCACAGTTTAACACATCCAGCTGAAAATTTATATGAATGTATCCTCCAAATGATCTTGTGAGAAAGCAAGCAACGACAGCAAGTGAAATTCCTGCCGAATAAAATTAGGATGGTCCGGAAATCACATAGTAAGTTTAAAAAGGCTATGCCCATGCCACCACGTAAGCAAATTCTCGGAAATGCCTATTTAATATATCACAAGGCAGCCGAAACGACTGATGGTAGTTCATTCTACTGATGAGTGCTGCTGGCTACCATCAGCTCGTCTAGGAGTGATAAGGAAGTCTGCTCAACTTGTAATCGAACTCCGGTTTTTGGCAACATCTACAATTATGAAACTGAAGCTTATTAGCTCCCGGAGCACAGTTTAATACATCCAGATATAAAATTATAAAAATGTATCCTCCAAAGGATCCTGTGAGAAAGCAAGCAACGACAGCAAGTGAAATTCCTGCCGAATAAAATTAGGATGGTCCGAAAGCACATGGTTAGTTTAATGAGGCTATGCCCATGTTACCACGTTAGCAAATTCTCGGAAATGCCTATTTTATATATCACAAGGCAGCCGAAACGACTTATTGTAGTTCACCTTACTGATGAGTGCTGCCGGCTACCATCAGCTCGTCTAGGAGTGATAAGGAAGTCTGCTCAACTTGTAATCGAACTCCGGTTTTTGGCAAAATCTACAATTATGAAACTGAAGCTTATTAGCTCCCGGAGCACAGTTAAACACATCCAGATATAAAATTATAAAAATGTATCCTCCAATGGATCTTGTGAGAATGCAAGCAACGAAAGCAAGTAAAATTCCTGCCGAATAAAATAAGGATGGTCCGGAAAGCACATGGTAAGTTTAAAGAGGCTATGCCCATGCTACCACGTAAGCAAATTCTCGGAAATGCCTATTTAATATATCACAAGGCAGCCGAAACGACTGATGGTAGTTCACCCTACTGATGAGTGCTGCCGGCTACCATCAGCTCGTCTAGGAGTGATAAGGAAGTCTGCTCAACTTGTAATCGAACTCCGGTTTTTGGCAACATCTACAATTATGAATACTGAAGCTTATAAGCTCCCGGAGCACAGTTAAACACATCCAGATATAAAATTATAAATATGTATCCTCCAAAGGATCTGTAAGAAAGCAAGCAACGACAGCAAGTAAAATTCGTGCCAAATAAAATTAGGATGGTCCGGAAAGCAAATGGTTAGTTTAAAGAGGCTAAGCCCATGCCACCACGTTAGCAAATTCTCGGAAATGCCTATTTAATATATCACAAGGCAGCTGAACCGACTCTTGGTAGTTCACCCTACTGATGAGTGCTGCCGGCTCCCATCAGCTCGTCTAGGAGTGATAAGAAGGTCTGCTCAACTTGTAATCGAACTCCGGTTTTTGGCAACATCTACAATTATGAAACTGAAGCTAATTAGCTTCCGGAGCACAGTTTAACACATCCATATATAAAATTATAAAAATGTATCCTCCAAAAGATCCTGTGAGAAAGCAAGCAACGACAGCAAGTAAAATTCCTGCCGAATAAAATTAGGATGGTACGGAAAGCACATGGTTAGTTTAAAGAGGCTATGCCCACGCGTCCACGTTAGCAAATTCTCGGAAATGCCTATTTTATATATCACAAGGCAGCCAAAACGACTGATGGTACTTCACCATACTGATGAGTGCTGCCGGCTACCATTAGCTCGTCTAGGAGTGATAAGGAAGTCTGCTCAACTTCTAATCGAACTCCAGTTTTTGGCAAAATCTACAATTATGAAACTGAAGCTTATTAGCTCCTGGAGCACAGTTTAACACATCCAGCTATAAAATTATATGAATGTATCCTCCAAATGATCATGAGAGTAAGCAAGCAACGACAGCAAGTGAAATTCCTGCCGAATAAAATTAGGATGGTCCGGAAAGCACATGGTTAGTTTAACGAGGCTATGTTATGCAACCACGTTAGCAAATTATCGGAAATGCCTATTTAATATATCACAAGGCAGCCGAAACGACTGATGGTAGTTCATTCTACAGATGAGTGCTGCTGGCTACCATCAGCTCGTCTACAAATGATAAGGAAGTCTGCTCAACTTGTAATCGAACTCCGGTTTTTGGCAACATCTACAATTAGGAAACTGAAGCATATTAGCTCCCGGAGCACAGTTTAACACATCCGGATATAAAATTATAAAAATGTATCCTGCAAAGGATCCTATGAGAAAGCAAGCAACGACAGCAAGTGAAATTATTGCCGAATAAAATTAGGATTGTATGGAAAGCACATGGTCAGTTTAAAGAGGCTAATCCCATGCTACCACGTTAGCAAATTCTCGGAAATGCCTATTTAATATATCACAAGGCTGCCGAAACGACTGATGGTAGTTCACCCTAGTGATGAGTGCTGCCGGCTACCATCAGATCGTCTAGGAGTGATAAGAAAGTCTGCTCAACTCGTAATCGAACTCCGGTGTCTGGCGAAACTAACAATTATGAAACTGAAGCTTATTAGCTCCCAGAGCACAGTTTAACACATCCAGATATAAAATTAAAAAAATGTATCCTCCAAAGGATCCTGTGAGAAAGCAAGCAACGACTGCATATGAAATTCCTGCCGAATAAAATTAGGATGGTCCGGAAAGCACATTGTTAGTTTAAAGAGGCTATGCCCTTGCTAGCCCGTTATCAAATTCTCGGAAATGCCTATTTAATATATCACAAGGCCGCCGAAACGACTGATGGTAGTTCACTCTACTGATAAGTGCTGCTGGCTACCATCAGCTTGTCTAGGAGTGATAGGGAAGTCTGCTCAACTTGTAATCGAACTCCGGTTTTGGCAACATCTACAATTATGAAACTGAAGCTTATTAGCTCCCGGAGCACAGTTTAACACATCCAGATGTAAAATTTTAAAAATGTATCCTCCAAAGAATCCTGTGAGAAAGCAAGCAACGACAGCAAGGGAAATTTCTGCCGAATAAAATTAGGATGGTCCGAAAGCACATGGTTAGTTTAATGAGGCTATGCCCATGCTTCCGCGTAAGCAAATTCTCGGAAATGCCTATTTAATATAACACAGGGCAGAAGAAAAGACTGATGGTAGTTCACCTTACTGATGAGTGCTGCCGGCTACCATCAGCTCGTCTAGGAGTGATAAGGAAGTCTGCTCAACTTGTAATCGAACTCCGGTGTCTGGCAACATCTTCAATTTTGAAACTCAAGCTTATTAGCTCCCGGAGGACAGTTTAACACATTCAGATATAAAATTATAAAAATGTATCCTCCAAAGGATCCTGTGAGAAAGCAAGCAACGACTGCAAGTGAAATTCCTGCCGAATGAAATTAGGATGGTCCGGAAAGCACATGGTTAGTTTAAAGAGACTATGATCACGCTACCAAATTCTCAGAAATGCCTATTTAATATATTACAAGGCAGCCGAAACGACTGATGGTAGTTCATTCTACAGATGAGTGCTGCTGGCTACCATCAGCTCGTCTACGAGTGATAAGGAAGTCTGCTCAACTTGTAATCGAACTCCGGTTTTGGCAACATCTACAATTATGAAACTGAAGCTTATTAGCTCCCGGAGCACAGTTTAACACATCCAGATGTAAAATTTTAAAAATGTATCCTGCAAAGGATCCTGTGAGAAAGCAAGCAACGACAGCAAGTGAAATTCTTGCCGAATAAAATTAGGATTGTATGGAAAGCACATGGTCAGTTTAAAGAGGCTATTCCCATGCTACCACGTTAGCAAATTCTCGGAAATGCCTATTTAATATATCACAAGGCAGCCGAAACGACTGATGGTAGTTCATTCTACAGATGAGTGCTGCTGGCTACCATCAGCTCGTCTACGAGTGATAAGGAAGTCTGCTCAACTTGTAATCGAACTCCGGTTTTTGGCAACATCTACAATTAGGAAACTGAAGCATATTAGCTCCCGGAGCACAGTTTAACACATCCAGATATAAAATTATAAAAATTAATCCTGCAAAGGATCCTATGAGAAAGGATCCTATGGTAGTTCTCGACAACGACAGCAAGTGAAACTACAACGACAGCAACGACAGCAAGTGAAATTCTTGCCGAATAAAATTAGGATTGTATAAAAAGCACATGGTCAGTTTAAAGAGGCTAATCCCATGCTACCAAGTTAGCAAATTCTCGGAAATGCCTATTTAATATATCACAAGGCTGCCAAAACGACTGATGGTAGTTCACACTACTGATGAGTGCTGCCGGCTACCATCAGATCGTCTAGGAGTGATAAGGAAGTCTGCTCAACTTGTAATCGAACTCCGGTGTCTGGCGAAACTAACAATTATGAAACTGAAGCGACAACGACAGCAACGACAGCAAGTGAAATTCTTGCCGAATAAAATTAGGATTGTATAAAAAGCACATGGTCAGTTTAAAGAGGCTAATCCCATGCTACCAAGTTAGCAAATTCTCGGAAATGCCTATTTAATATATCACAAGGCTGCCAAAACGACTGATGGTAGTTCACACTACTGATGAGTGCTGCCGGCTACCATCAGATCGTCTAGGAGTGATAAGGAAGTCTGCTCAACTTGTAATCGAACTCCGGTGTCTGGCGAAACTAACAATTATGAAACTGAAGCTTATTAGCTCCCAGAGCACAGTTTAACACATCCAGATATAAAATTATAAAAATGTATCCTCCAAAGGATCCTGTGAGAAAGCAAGCAACGACTGCATATGAAATTCCTGCCGAATAAAATTAGGATGGTCCGAAAAGCACATTGTTAGTTTAAAGAGGCTATGCCCATGCTAGCTCGTTAGCAAATTCTCGGAAATGCCTATTTAATATATCACAAGGCCGCCGAAACGACTGATGGTAGTTCACCCTACTGATGAGTGCTGCCGGCTACCATCAGCTCGTCTAGGAGTGATAAGGAAGTCTGCTCAACTTGTAATCGAACTCCGGTTTTTGGCAACATCTACAATTATGAAACTGAAGCTTATTAGCTCCCGGAGCACAGTTTAACACATCCAGATATAAAATTATAAAAATGTATCCTCCAAAGGATCCTGTGAGAAAGCAAGCAACGACAGCAAGTGAAATTCCTGCCGAATAAAATTAGGATGGTCCGGAAAGCACATGGTTAGTTTAAAGAGGCTATGCCCATGCTACCACGTTAGCAAATTCTCGGAAATGCCTATTTAATATATCACAAGGCAGCCGAAACGACTGATGGTAGTTCACCCTACTGATGAGTGCTGCCGGCTACCATCAGCTCGTCTAGGAGTGATAAGGAAGTCTGCTCAACTTGTAATCGAACTCCGGTTTTTGGCAACATCTACAATTATGAAACTGAAGCTTATTAGCTCCCGGAGCACAGTTTAACACATCCAGATATAAAATTATAAAAATGTATCCTCCAAAGGATCCTGTGAGAAAGCAAGCAACGACAGCAAGTGAAATTCCTGCCGAATAAAATTAGGATGGTCCGGAAAGCACATGGTTAGTTTAAAGAGGCTATGCCCATGCTACCACGTTAGCAAATTCTCGGAAATGCCTATTTAATATATCACAAGGCAGCCGAAACGACTGATGGTAGTTCACCCTACTGATGAGTGCTGCCGGCTACCATCAGCTCGTCTAGGAGTGATAAGGAAGTCTGCTCAACTTGTAATCGAACTCCGGTTTTTGGCAAAATCTACAATTATGAAACTGAAGCTTATTAGCTCCCGGAGCACAGTTTAACACATCCAGATATAAAATTATAAAAATGTATCCTCCAAAGGATCTTGTGAGAAAGCAAGCAACGACAGCAAGTGAAATTCCTGCCGAATAAAATTAGGATGGTCCGGAAAGCACATGGTTAGTTTAAAGAGGCTATGCCCATGCTACCACGTTAGCAAATTCTCGGAAATGCCTATTTAATATATCACAAGCAGCCGAAACGACTGATGGTAGTTCATTCTACAGATGAGTGCTGCTGGCTACCATCAGCTCGTCTACGAGTGATAAGGAAGTCTGCTCAACTTGTAATCGAACTCCGGTTTTGGCAATATCTACAATTAGGAAACTGAAGCTTATTAGCTCCCGGAGCACAGTTTAACACATCCAGATATAAAATTATAAAAATGTATCCTGCAAAGGATCCTGTGAGAAAGCAAGCAACGACAGCAAGTGAAATTCTTGCCGAATAAAATTAGGATTGTATGGAAAGCACATGGTCAGTTTAAAGAGGCTATTCCCATGCTACCACGTTAGCAAATTCTCGGAAATGCCTATTTAATATATCACAAGGCAGCCGAAACGACTGATGGTAGTTCATTCTACTGATGAGTGCTGCCGGCTACCATCAGCTCGTCTAGGAGTGATAAGGAAGTCTGCTCAACTTGTAATCGAACTCCGGTTTTTGGCAACATCTACAATTATGAAACTGAAGCTTATTAGCTCCCGGAGCACAGTTTAACACATCCAGATATAAAATTATAAAAATGTATCCTCCAAAGGATCCTGTGAGAAAGCAAGCAACGACAGCAAGTGAAATTCTTGCCGAATAAAATTAGGATTGTATGGAAAGCACATGGTCAGTTTAAAGAGGCTATGCCCATGCTACCACGTTAGCAAATTCTCGGAAATGCCTATTTAATATATCACAAGGCAGCCGAAACGACTGATGGTAGTTCATTCTACTGATGAGTGCTGCTGGCTACCATCAGCTCGTCTAGGAGTGATAAGGAAGTCTGCTCAACTTGTAATCGAACTCCGGTTTTTGGCAACATCTACAATTATGAAACTGAAGCTTATTAGCTCCCGGAGCACAGTTTAACACATCCAGATATAAAATTATAAAAATGTATCCTCCAAAGGATCCTGTGAGAAAGCAAGCAACGACAGCAAGTGAAATTCCTGCCGAATAAAATTAGGATGGTCCGAAAGCACATGGTTAGTTTAATGAGGCTATGCCCATGTTACCACGTTAGCAAATTCTCGGAAATGCCTATTTAATATATCACAAGGCAGCCGAAACGACTGATGGTAGTTCACCCTACTGATGAGTGCTGCCGGCTACCATCAGCTCGTCTAGGAGTGATAAGGAAGTCTGCTCAACTTGTAATCGAACTCCGGTTTTTGGCAAAATCTACAATTATGAAACTGAAGCTTATTAGCTCCCGGAGCACAGTTAAACACATCCAGATATAAAAATTATAAAAATGTATCCTCCAATGGATCTTGTGAGAATGCAAGCAACGAAAGCAAGTGAAATTCCTGCCGAATAAAATTAGGATGGTCCGGAAAGCACATGGTTAGTTTAAAGAGGCTATGCCCATGCTACCACGTAAGCAAATTCTCGGAAATGCCTATTTAATATATCACAAGGCAGCCGAAACGACTGATGGTAGTTCATTCTACAGATGAGTGCTGCTGGCTACCATCAGCTCGTCTACGAGTGATAAGGAAGTCTGCTCAACTTGTAATCGAACTCCGGATTTTGGCAAAATCTACAATTAGGAAACTGAAGCTTATTAGCTCCCGGAGCACAGTTTAACACATCCAGATGTAAAATTTTAAAAATGTATCCTGCAAAGGATCCTGTGAGAAAGCAAGCAACGACAGCAAGTGAAATTCTTGCCGAATAAAATTAGGATTGTATGGAAAGCACATGGTCAGTTTAAAGAGGCTATTCCCATGCTACCACGTTAGCAAATTCTCGGAAATGCCTATTTAATATATCACAAGGCAGCCGAAACGACTGATGGTAGTTCATTCTACAGATGAGTGCTGCTGGCTACCATCAGCTCGTCTACGAGTGATAAGGAAGTCTGCTCAACTTGTAATCGAACTCCGGTTTTTGGCAACATCTACAATTAGGAAACTGAAGCATATTAGCTCCCGGAGCACAGTTTAACACATCCAGATATAAAATTATAAAAATGTATCCTGCAAAGGATCCTATGAGAAAGCAAGCAACGACAGCAAGTGAAATTCTTGCCGAATAAAATTAGGATTGTATGGAAAGAACATGGTCAGTTTTAAGAGGCTAATCCCATGCTAATAAGTTAGCAAATTCTCGGAAATGCCTATTTAATATATCACAAGGCAGCCGAAACGACTGATGGTAGTTCACCCTACTGATGAGTGCTGCCGGCTACCATCAGATCGTCTAGGAGTGATAAGGAAGTCTGCTCAACTTGTAATCGAACTCCGGTGTCTGGCGAAACTAACAAATATGAAACTGAAGCTTATTAGCTCCCAGAGCACAGTTTAACACATCCAGATATAAAATTATAAAAATGTATCCTCCAAAGGATCCTGTGAGAAAGCAAGCAACGACTGCATATGAAATTCCTGCCGAATAAAATTAGGATGGTCCGAAAAGCACATGGTTAGTTTAAAGAGGCTATGCCCATGCTACCACGTTAGCAAATTCTCGGAAATGCCTATTTAATATATCACAAGGCAGCCGAAACGACTGATGGTAGTTCACTCTACTGATGAGTGCTGCCGGCTACCATTAGCTCGTCTAGGAGTGATAAGGAAGTCTGCTCAACTTAATCGAACTCCGGTTTTTGGCAAAATCTACAATTATGAAAATGAAGCTTATTAGCTCCTGGAGCACAGTTTAACACATCCAGCTGAAAATTTATATGAATGTATCCTCTAAATGATCTTGTGAGAAAGCAAGCAACAACAGCAAGTGAAATTCCTGCCGAATAAAATTAGGATGGTCCGGAAATCACATAGTAAGTTTAAAAAGGCTATGCCCATGCCACCACGTAAGCAAATTCTCGGAAATGCCTATTTAATATATCACAAGGCAGCCGAAACGACTGATGGTAGTTCATTCTACTGATGAGTGCTGCTGGCTACCATCAGCTCGTCTAGGAGTGATAAAGAAGTCTGCTCAACTTGTAATCGAACTCCGGTTTTTGGCAACATCTACAATTATGAAACTGAAGCTTATTAGCTCCCGGAGCACAGTTTAATACATCCAGATATAAAATTATAAAAATGTATCCTCCAAAGGATCCTGTGAGAAAGCAAGCAACGACAGCAAGTGAAATTCCTGCCGAATAAAATTAGGATGGTCCGAAAGCACATGGTTAGTTTAATGAGGCTATGCCCATGTTACCACGTTAGCAAATTCTCGGAAATGCCTATTTAATATATCACAAGGCAGCCGAAACGACTGATGGTAGTTCACCTTACTGATGAGTGCTGCCGGCTACCATCAGCTCGTCTAGGAGTGATAAGGAAGTCTGCTCAACTTAATCGAACTCCGGTTTTTGGCAAAATCTACAATTATGAAACTGAAGCTTATTAGCTCCCGGAGCACAGTTAAACACATCCAGATATAAAAATATAAAAATGTATCCTCCAATGGATCTTGTGAGAATGCAAGCAACGAAAGCAAGTAAAATGTCTGCCGAATAAAATAAGGATGGTCCGGAAAGCACATGGTAAGTTTAAAGAGGCTATGCCCATGCTACCGCGTAAGCAAATTCTCGGAAATGCCTATTTAATATATCACAAAGCAGCCGAAACGACTGATGGTAGTTCACCCTACTGGTGAGTGCTGCCGGCAACCATCAGCACGTCTAGGAGTGATAAGGAAGTCTGCTCAACTTGTAATCGAACTCCGGTTTTTGGCAACATCTACAATTATAAACTGAAGCTTATTAGCTCCCGGAGCACAGTTAAACACATCCAGATATAAAATTATAAAAATGTATCCTCCAAAGGATCCTGTGAGAAAGCAAGCAACGACAGCAAGTAAAATTCCTGCCAAATAAAATTAGGATGGTCCGGAAAGCAAATGGTTAGTTTAAAGAGGCTAAGCTCATGCCACCACGTTAGCAAATTCTCGGAAATGCCTATTTAATATATCACAAGGCAGCTGAAACGACTCTTGGTAGTTCACCCTACTGATGAGTGCTGCCGGCTCCCATCAGCTCATCTAGGAGTGATAAGAAGGTCTGCTCAACTTGTAATCGAACTCCGGTTTTTGGCAACATCTACAATTATGAAACTGAAGCTAATTAGCTCCCGGAGCACAGTTTAACACATCCAGATGTAAAATTTTAAAAATGTATCCTGCAAAGGATCCTGTGAGAAAGCAAGCAACGACAGCAAGTGAAATACTTCCCGAATAAAATTAGGATTGTATGGAAAGAACATGGTCAGTTTAAAGAGGCTATTCCCATGCTACCACGTTAGCAAATTCTCGGAAATGCCTATTTAATATATCACAAGGCAGCCGAAACGACTGATGGTAGTTCATTCTACAGATGAGTGCTGCTGGCTACCATCAGCTCGTCTACGAGTGATAAGGAAGTCTGCTCAACTTGTAATCGAACTCCGGTTTTTGGCAACATCAACAATTAGGAAACTGAAGCATATTAGCTCCCGGAGCACAGTTTAACACATCCAGATATAAAATTATAAAAATGTATCCTGCAAAGGATCCTATGAGAAAGCAAGCAACGACAGCAAGTGAAATTCTTGCCGAATAAAATTAGGATTGTATGGAAAGCACATGGTCAGTTTAAAGAGGCTATTCCCATGCTACCACGTTAGCAAATTCTCGGAAATGCCTATTTAATATATCACAAGGCAGCCGAAACGACTGATGGTAGTTCACCCTACTGATGAGTGCTGCCGGCTACCATCAGATCGTCTAGGAGTGATAAGAAAGTGTGCTCAACTTGTAATCAAACTCCGGTGTCTGGCGAAACTAACAATTATGAAACTGAAGCTTATTAGCTCCCAGAGCACAGTTTAACACATCCAGATATAAAATTATAAAAATGTATCCTCCAAAGGATCCTGTGAAAAAGCAAGCAACGACTGCATATGAAATTCCTGCCGAATAAAATTAGGATTGTCCTGAAAGCACATTGTTAGTTTAAAGAGTCTATGCCCATGCTAGCCCGTTAGCAAATTCTCGGAAATGCCTATTTAATATATCACAAGGCCGCCGAAACGACTGATGGTAGTTCACTCTACTGATGAGTGCTGCTGGCTACCATCAGCTTGTCTAGGAGTGATAGGGAAGTCTGCTCAACTTGTAATCGAACTCCGGTTTTTGGCAACATCTACAATTATGAAACTGAAGCTTATTAGCTCCCGGAGCACAGTTTAACACATCCAGATGTAAAATTTTAAAAATGTATCCTGCAAAGGATCCTGTGAGAAAGCAAGCAACGACAGCAAGGGAAATTCCTGCCGAATAAAATTAGGATGGTTTGAAAGCACATGGTTAGTTTAATGAGGCTATGCCCATGCTTCCGCGCAAGCAAATTCTCGGAAATGCCTATTTAATATAACACAGGGCAGACGAAAAGACTGATGGTAGTTCACCCTACTGATGAGTGCTGCCGGCTACCATCAGCTCGTCTAGGAGTGATAAGGAAGTCTGCTCAACTTGTAATCGAACTCCGGTGTCTGGCAACATCTTTAATTATGAAACTCAAGCTTATTAGCTCCCGGAGGACAGTTTAACACATTCAGATATAAAATTATAAAAATGTATCCTCCAAAGGATCCTGTGAGAAAGCAAGCAACGACTGCAAGTGAAATTCCTGCCGAATGAAATTAGGATGGTCCGGAAAGCACATGGTTAGTTTAAAGAGACTATGATCACGCTACCACGTTAGCAAATTCTCAGAAATGCCTATTTAATATATTACAAGGCAGCCGAAACGACTGATGGTAGTTCATTCTACAGATGAGTGCTGCTGGCTACCATCAGCTCGTCTACGAGTGATAAGGAAGTCTGCTCAACTTGTAATCGAACTCCGGATTTTGGCAACATCTACAATTAGGAAACTGAAGCTTATCAGCTCCCGGAGCACAGTTTAACACATCCAGATGTAAAATTTTAAAAAATGTATCCTGCAAAGGATCCTGTGTGAAAGCAAGCAACGACAGCAAGTGAAATTCTTGCCGAATAAAATTAGCATTGTATAGAAAGCACATGGTCAGTTTAAAGAGGCTATTCCCATGCTACCACGTTAGCAAATTCTCGGAAATGCCTATTTAATATATCACAATGCAGCCGAAACGAATGATGGTAGTTCATTCTACAGATGAGTGCTGCTGGCTACCATCAGCTCGTCTACGAGTGATAAGGAAGTCTGCTCAACTTGTAATCGAACTCCGGTTTTTGGCAACATCTACAATTAGGAAACTGAAGCATATTAGCTCCCGGAGCACAGTTTAACACATCCAGATATAAAATTATAAAAATTTATCCTGCAAAGGATACTATGAGAAAGCAAGCAACGACAGCAAGTGAAATTCTTGCCGAATAAAATTAGGATTGTATGGAAAGCACATGGTCAGTTTAAAGAGGCTAATCCCATGCTACCAAGTTAGCAAATTCTCGGAAATGCCTATTTAATATATCACAAGGCTGCCGAAACGACTGATGGTAGTTCACCCTACTGATGAGTGCTGCCGGCTACCATCAGATCGTCTAGGAGTGATAAGGAAGTCTGCTCAACTTGCAATCGAACTCCGGTGTCTGGCGAAACTAACAATTATGAAACTGAAGCTTATGAGCTACCAGAGCACAG
>WNNJ02000937.1:0-29918 GCA_012934845.2 Pomphorhynchus laevis | reverse complement strand
CAGTGTACAGTTCTAGTGTAAAAGCGAATTTGATTTGATTTCAATAAACGGATATACGTAAATATTTATTTTATCACGAAATAAATGTAACTTGTTGATTTCTGTAAGATAACTTAATAAAGTTAATATTTGTCTAAATCAGTGATTCCCAAAGTATGGTAGACGGCTCCCCAGTGAGGTTCTTTAGAAATTTAGGGGACTATGACGGATTATGAAGAAATAGTGGAGGGGGCTGAAAGACCAAAAAAGGCCCTGGTGGATTTCTTAGAGCCTCAAATGTATTTGCTTTATCTGGTCTTTGAGCTGTTGCGATAAAATTGTTGGTCTATTTCCAGCATTATACTTAGTAGAACGAAGATTTAGTTGAAAGTTTTTTGTTGAACACTAGAAATTGAGCACAAGTAGTAGGTACAAGCAATCGATCAATTACGTAAGTAAAAACAGACTAGCTATGATATTTTAACAATTTAAGAAACATTTTATTAAAATATTGATTAATAATAAATATTGACAGAAGGGCATTTAACATTTAGCTTTATTCGGCTAAACACATTGACTTTCAAGTACAAAGCGGAATAGAAAATTTCAGAATTATTATGACTATTTAGCATTTATTGCTCTTAAAACAATTTGCTTTAGCATTTAGCTTAAAGAAGTCAAAAAGAAATTACAATGTCATCATTTATCGTGCCAGTTACATACTAAAAATTGTTTATTATAAAAATTAGTTTATACTAATTATATTAAAAATAAATAAATTTTATTATTCAAATAAAATTTAAAAAAAGCTGTATAATTATTTAAATAATAATCTTATAATAATTAAATTTATTGAAGATGTATCCTTTCATCAATATTTTTTAAGTCTTGTAAAGGCTAACCGGGAATATTAATATACGTCTACAATTTTTAATGTTTAAAATTATTACATTTATTTAATTAATTATATTTACTTGATTACATGTAATATGAACATATCTTGCTAATAAATTAAATTTCGTTAATACTTGTGTTATAGTTTATGTTTGTTATTTTATTTTCTTAACAGCATCAGTTTCGTTTAAAATGAAGTTACAGGAATAAAATGTTGGCCTTGATACATTTCTGTTTTAAATGATTTTGAAGAAAGCCAATATCATTACATATTGTTGCAATTCTTAAAATTTCATCATTTTATGTATTATATTTTATATTATATGGTATGCATGAATGCTCATGCAAACATATGTTTCTTGTAAATTTAAATATGTCATCTTTACGATTTAAATTAAAAATAGTGTTTATTTATACTTACTTTATATGCTTCCCTTATCACCAAACTTATTTAAATTATTTATTATTATTTATTATCATTTAATTTAATATACGTAAACTCAATTACCTGATCCAATTATTATTTCATGTATTAATTATTTCATTTTATTATAAACATCAGTTTCGTTTAAAATGAAGTTACAGGAATAAAATGTTGGTCTTGATACACAGGGCAGATCAAGATTAAAAATATTTACAGATTAAAAGCATTAAAATATAAAGCCAATCAATACTGATCCATAATTACTCCGACTTTTGTATTATAGAATACCAACAAGAAAATAATAGCGAAATTAAAAGTAAGCTGTTCGTGAAACTTAAAATTTGTATACGCTAATAATCAAAATAAAACCGGTTTTAAAACGCAAAAATTACAAATTGGAAATAATTCAAAAAACGACGCTAGAGTACATAAATTTACAATTTAAATTTAGCTACTAATAGAATTTCGACTATCTGGCCATTCCCATATCTGTGATGAATTGGTAAAATCGCATTCTGACATAACGAGCTTTTTTTCCGAGCTAATTGCCAGACATAACCCTGACGAATGCTTTATTAATTTGTTATCCTGAAAACAATATTTTTATTTTATGAAAAGTATGATCTCATACTTGAATATGCCATAATTGATTTCCTTTTCTACCATGACAAGACAATAGAACAACCCTGCCTTCTTTATTAATTTCCCTTATACCGCCGGCGTAGTCAAGGCAAAGTTCTGCTTTGCGAATTTCATTTGCTGGACTGTAGTACCATAGCTTTACGAAAATAGTTTAATATATTAGATTGTTTGAATTCCTAAAGTACCTGAGTGCCTCGCAATCCGTGACAAGGAAATACTATAACATTGTCAGATGCTCTCTTTCCTGCGGAATCAAGACATAGGTTTTCCATTACATTCTTTACCTAAATATATATGGTAAATGAATTAAAGGAATTAAAATTATGCATACCTCTCCAATTTTTAACATATCCTTTGGAATAAACAGCTCCGGATAAATATTTCGGTGAAAATACTCGAATTTTTTACAGTTTAAACTTTCACGCAACTTGTGACGACCCGTGATATTCCCATACACTTCAGGTTTTCGCTATAATAATACTTATTTTATAAAAGAAATATATAAGAATGTAATTAAAGCCAATATATTTTTAATTAACGAATTTTGAGTTTTATTTATGTCATAAAGAAATTTAAAAAAATAACAAATACATTCTATTGTACAGTGAATCACAAAGTACAGAATTAGTAAATGTAGGTGTGTAAATTGCATATTTTTTAATCGTAACTTGTGAAATTTGAATGAGTAGTGTGATCAGAATGTAGTCTTTAGGTCATCTTTTTAAATTATAATCAGAATTAACTATATATTACAATATTTCTGGATTTTAAAACAAGTAGAAACAATTGGCAAATACATTGAGTAAATATACTGAGTTTCCATTTTCGCATTGCTTGAGTAAATTAAGCTACAATTTTACCATCGTTAAGCGTTTACTAACCCATGTACAGAGAAGCAGATAATATCTGTTCTTAGAATAAAGTACCGAATAAGCTATCAAGTTATATTTAATGTACATTTTATTTGTATGGCAATAGACACAGTATTTAAATATCTCAACTTGCCGTTTTGTTGATAACATTTTCCTAATAGCTCAGAAGCATATTGCTTCGATAGGGATTTCGAACAGCAGTCCAATCCAATAAATTAGGAAGACTGGCACATTAGGTTACTTTGCTGATTCTAAACTTAAAGTTTATTATCTATGCCATTATTATTGAACATGTGACTTTCGCTTAACAAATGCCAGGTAAGCAAATGTAAAATCAGTTTTCCTGATTTGCTACTTTCAGGTTTACTAATTCATCATTTTAGCTTTAATTGAAAGGTTGATTTGGCTTCACGAAAGAGATAAATGTATTTAATATATTATAAAGCTCTAATGATGATATTATATATTATGCTGCTTGTGTCTTGTTTCTTTCGTAATATCAACGCATAGATTTTTGATACTGCTCAATGTTCTTCAATATTTATACCCACAGTTGTGTAACCGAAAAGTGTTGGTGCACATGTGCACATCTATGTTGCCGACCTTGCCCATCTAGAAGTTTTCGCATCAATCAATATACAGTATATCATATTGACAAATCACAATATGGCGAGACGGCAACATCATCTTTTATGATGATCTAATAAATCCCAGTGTCTGTCTTTTGTTTCCTTCGTAATTTCAATGACATGTTTTACAAAAAATAAATAAAAACTTGAAAGTGTGTTTTGTTTTGCAAATAAATATAAAAATAATATATTTAATATGCAAATATTTTTATAATATAATGTATAATATTAATTTATAGTAATTTATTATTAACTTGTATAATATTA
The DNA here is from genome assembly GCA_012934845.2 of Pomphorhynchus laevis. Taxonomy (NCBI): domain Eukaryota; kingdom Metazoa; phylum Acanthocephala; class Palaeacanthocephala; order Echinorhynchida; family Pomphorhynchidae; genus Pomphorhynchus; species Pomphorhynchus laevis. Next base: position 26,211 of record WNNJ02000937.1, on the reverse strand, counting down.
CTATATTATATTTAATTTAGCATTATTATTAAATTTATAAATAATTTAAAATACGTAAACTCAATTAGCTGATATTATTATAACTTCATCTAATAAACAAAACATTCTTTCAAGTGTGTTTTGTTTCGCAAATAAATATAAAAATAATATATTAAATATGCAAATATTTTTATAATATAATGTATAAATAAAACTTCTTGCGCAATCAAGAAGTTTTCGCATTCAGCAATAAACAGCATATCATATTGACAAATCAACATATGGCGAAACGGCAACATCAGCTTTTATGATGATCTAATAAATCTTTTTTTGATCTAATAAACAAAACACACGTGAAAGTGTGTTTTGTTTTGCAAATAAATATAAAAATAATATATTAAATATGCAAATATTTTTATAATATAATGTATAATATTAATTTATAGTAATTTATTATTAACTTGTATAATATTACTATATTATAATATTTAATTTAGCATTAGTATTGAATTCATAAATGTTTAAAATACCTACTCAATTAACTTCATTCTAAAAAGTGCTATCACTTAAATGTTTGTAATTTAATATATTTTTATATATTTTTTCAATTTATTTTTAACACGCTTTACAAAAATAAAAGTCTGTATTGCTTTGCAAATATATATAAAAATAATATATTTAATATGCAAATATTTTTTATATTATAATGTATAATATTAATTTATAATAATTTATTATTTACTTGTAATATGGCAATTTCAATTTCAATTGCAATTTCTACGAAATAGCGGTATTCAGTTGCTAATTGTTCATATTACAATAGTATTTTCTCGTTAATTTTTAGAGTGCGATTTTAAAGGAATTATGTAATGCAGACAATCGAAATATATATTAATAAATATGTCAAACTTAAGGATGTTATACTGATATTTTCTTTAATACTAAACATGTGTCCGCAAATTATTGTACGGATATCATCACTACTAGTGGCAACACGACTTCACTACTAACATCATCCTGCGCTGACGTTAGTACTCAGTAGATCATCAGGGCGCAGGTAATGAGCCCTAACGTTTCAACATCTTGTAATACTTGGATTGTTTATAGAGAATCCAGCAAATCATTGAAAAATTTTACGAAACATTTCTGGGAATTTATAGTCTCTTTACCGGTCTAACAATTTTCGAAATATATTTCTAAAGCAGGTCATTAATCTGTGAAACGTAAGGATGTTCTACTTCTCTCTTCTTTAATCCTAAACATGTGTCTGCAAACTAGTGTACAAATATCATCACTACTAGTTGCAACACGACTTTACTACTAACATCATCCTGCGCTGACGTTAGTTCTCAGTACATCATCAGGGCGCAGGTAATGAGCCCTAACGTTTCAGCATCTGTAATACTTGGATTATTTATAGAGAATCCAGCAAGTCATTGAAAAATTGCACGAAACATTTCTGGGAATTTATAGTCTCTTTATCGGTATAACAATTTTCGAAATATATTTCTAGATCAGGTCATTGTAGTTAGGTCGTGTTGCAACTAGTTCGTGACGATATGCGTACACTATTTTGCAGACTTATGTTTAGGATTAAAGAAGAGATCGGTACATCTTTACGTTCCACAGATTAATGACCTGCTCTGGAAATATATTACAAAAATCGTTAGACCGGTGAAGAGTCTATAAATTCGCAGGAATGTTTCGTGCAATTTTTCAATCACTGGCTGGATTCTCTATAGTTCATTCAAGTATTACACCATGTTTAAACGTTAGTGGTCAGTGCCTGCGTGTTGATTATCCACTGAGTACTAACGTCGGCGGTGGATGATGTTAGTAGCTAGGTCGTGATGTAACTAGTTCGTGACGATATTCGTACACTAATTTGCAGGCACATGTCTAGAATTAAAGAAGAGAGCAGTATAACATCCTTCCGTTTCGCCGATTAATAAATATTGAATTATTTTTAAATGTTTTACCATTAACATTGTTATATTTACTACTATATCGTTCAATTACTTTTGCTAATAGTCAATAAAAATAAGTTTTCAAAAACAATCATTTTCTAAATTGGATTGAATCACCAACCAAAACTTGTCTTCTTAATATCGATAATTTTGTGTGTCAAGAAACATCGGCGGTAACATACCTTTTCTACCGGAATATTATCGAGAAAATATGGAAGATAATCATCCAGCCAGACAAGTCCAACGCGCATGGTATTTCGTAGGACTACATTTTCCCCTTTTGGCCACTGATACGGGCTCCGCTTCCTGAATATATGGCCAACATGTGAACAAGGTGATGTTAACAATTCTCCACCGCATAACCAGAGCTAAGAAGAAAAAATCTGAAAATTTATTATTCTAGACAATTTGCAAGCGACTAAATATTTAATTAATACCTCAAAATTGATGTCCTATCAATATTCTTCTTCAATTATTTATAAATTAGTTTACATTCAAATAATGAACGAAATTGATTTTATTTATTATGGGTCGTATAACATCTTTGAAAACGATTTTTTTCAATTACAAGGATTTTATTATGAAAATTAGATTATTATCTTTTACAAATTTCAGTAAAACCAATATTTTTGCTAGAATTTTCAAATGTATTTTTTTAATTTTCATGTAGTTAGTTTAAAATATAAAACATATTTTAAATGACCTCAGCATTGTTTAATTCACTACTTGATTGTTGATCATCGCAGTCAAGGTGAATTCTGTCACGACACATTTCAAATGCATGAGTTGACACTGTATGCAAATATACCGACTTTGGCACGCTCTCTAAAGTATCATTTGTTGATGATTGTTTCGTCATCGACACCTTTCAAAGATTAAAAACTTTTTTTCGAATCTGCTCAAGTAAATCGTCTTTAAGTTTCTTGTCCCTAGTCGACAATTGGTTTTTCTCCTCTCGCTCACTGGTAGTTTCGTTTTCACCATCAAAATTGATTATACTATTGGGAAATGGAGGAACTTTGTCGATTTGTACAGAATTATGTACATTTAATGATTGGTTTGACTGATCGGTACTATTTAAGCTGTGCTGGGTTAATTCCGTTGTCTTACCATTGATCGACAATTTACTTGATTCAAAGGATATAACTTAATATTGTGTTTATTCGGCATTCAGAGATTTGGATTGAAAATTGTCGTAAACGGATAACAGGCTTTTAACAGCATATGCATTATCAATTGCGAATTTTGAATACCGTGTAATAAATTGATCATTGCATCCGTATGTAGATTCTACCGACAACTTCTTGTTAAGACAAGCGTCTGGTTCGAAGAAGCGTTTCTCATGTTCAGATGTTTTCTGTTGGCCATTTTCTGTTGCAACACGCTTGATCACCCTGTTTCCTTCGTCGTTCCATCCATTAAAGGCTTCCCTCAAATAGCATTATGTTGCCGCTCTTGATAACCATCTTACTGACAAGTGAGCGAGTATATTTCTCCCATATACGCCATGCACATGCAGTGGCCGTATCTATAGTCCTGTTCGTGTAAGGGAATCCCAAGTCCCATTCTGACTAGGATGCAGAATTGTGGAGCGTTAGTTCCATTCCGGATGCTGCATTTGGCAGGGCCCAAGTTAAGACCCGGCATTTGGACACGGCACTGCGTGTTTTTGGGGACGATCTATTTCGGTAGATGATTGTATCAGGCGGTCGAGGCAAGATGGTCGATCAGCCGTAAATTTTATGATTGACTGCCCTCTATAAACGGTATAAGCTGCGAGTCCATCGCGGTTCTTAAGTTACCAGTGCCTCGGAAAAGCCAGGAAATAATAAAGCGTCCACACTGTATACCTATGCGACCTGCTTCATACAATGGATGAATGCGCTCAGGGCGTACGCAGCATTGCATCTTAGACCGAAGCCTCCCAGACGGATTGAAAGTGTCATCTGTGATTTGGTCGATTCGTGAAGTTGGCACGTCAACAAGGTGTCCGCGTAGAAGGTGTCCGACTTAAGGGTCTGGCAGCATGGTTTCTGCATCAATTGTCTGGACCAGCGGTAAAGAAACTCAGGAAGAATCAGGTAACGCTTGCTTGGCTATCCGAGGTCAAGTAAGCGCGTTTACCTGAGGGCGAGACAAAAGTTTATTGTTTCAGGAGAGCCGATGACCTCGGAACTTCGGCAATTTAGTTGGAGCTCTATCACCTTTAAGCCTGCGTTTATCCAGCCGAGTACGGATACGATTGCCGATGGCATCCCGCTGACTATGATGTCGTCCAGTATCACGTATTGAGGTTTATTTCAAGGATATGGAATACATGTTCAATCGTATTCTAAATGGCCAACGAGAAGAGGAATGAGGCCAAATCATCCCTCTGCTGGGTTCTTTCACATGAGTTGAGAGGATTGAGTAAGCGAAATGGAGGAAGTGCTTTGCACATGTATGTAAGTACGAAAAACGGCAAGAGCTCTGAAACGTTCTCTTGGATCGCCGCTCGTAAGTGTGCTCTGGATACAGAGTTGAAGGCATTCGAGAGGTCGATCTTCACCCAAGTGCAGTTGTTATCGTTGCCATGTTGCTCGTGAAATCGTCTAACGTTATGAACGTCTTTTTCTACTGCATTTGGGGTTGCTACCTCTAGTTGTGTTTGTTGATGCAGACTAGCAACAACAAACACAACAGTATTTAAGACAGATAAACTTCGTGCAGAGACGGCGAAGAGTTTCGCCGACGGCTGTTTCTTTACCTCTGCCTTTTTTTAGTGCGATCAAGTTCGCGCTGGCGATGTAATACAAGTTGTTCGGAATGTGCAAGTTCTCCAAGGATATGTTTGACAAGGTGCATCAAATTCTCTGCTAGCGATCCGTTAATATTTATAACAATATAATGTTATATCATTCATAGTCTCGATGCTTTAAACGAAACAATTAATTTTTTAACTTATCCCTTTTCAGACTATGCCGTTGCTTTGATTCTTCAGCTTTAGGTAGCATACCACATTGGTGAACTGTATAGTAAACTTATATTCGATGAAGGCTATGTGCATTGTGATCCACATCCTGGCAACTTAAAAGTAAACAAGACAAATAACACGTTGCAAATTGTTTTGCTTGATAACGCTTTGTATCAGGTTAACTAGCTATTGTACATAATTAATTTGTTGATATTATATCTCTTTAAAAGAACTTAGATGATGAATTTCGATATAATTACAGTTGTCTATGGTTAGGTTTACTGAAAGGAAATATAGACGAAATTACTAAAGCTTCTAAATATTTTAATTCGTCTGACACGTCGAATCTTTTAGCCGTAATTATTTCTGGACGAACTCCCAATTCAATTAAACAAGGCCTTCGAAACGTGCAATTTTCCCCTGAAGAAGTTAGTAATTTTGCTCAAAATTGCGGTGATTTAATAGTTCAGTTAATTTTATTCGTATGAATTATTTAATAATTTAATATTAACTAATGATTTAATACTTTAAGTATTTTTTAATAATTTAGTCATTTATTCATAAAACTTATGATCACATAAATCAGTAAATTGACACATTTTCAATTATATTTTAGATTTTTATACTTAAGTTTTATTAAGTCTTAATATTTTTATAATATAAATGCTTTAGTTTTTTTATATTTTAATTTAATATTTGTTATATCAACATCTCAATATTTATTATCATTTAAATTTATATTCATATAAATATTTATATTTATAAAAATTTATAAATATAAATATTTATATTTTTTTGAGAATAAATCGTTTAAAAAATAATATTATATATAATAAAGATTATATTATATAAAAGAGAATTAAATAATTAGATAATTTAAATAATTTAATATATAAAAGAAAATTAAATAATTAAAAAATTTGAATAATTTAATATATAAAAGAGAATTAAATAATTGAATAATTTAAATAATTTAATTAAATTAATTAATTAAAAGAGAATTATAAACGATTTGAGAATAAATTGTTTATTTATAAATTTTCAATTATTCTATTATCTAGAATTATGCTTTGGCAAATTTCGTACTTATTATGTTAGTATCTTTGAAATTAATTCACTCGGAAGACATTAATAGAAATTTTAATAAACTTAAATAAAAAAATATAAATAAATAAATAAACTTAAATAAATTTTTAATAGAAAAGTTTAATGTGTTAAACTTAATTTGCAATAAAAATATTATTTTTAGCAGAGCTTATTTAGTACTAAAATCATTAGATTAATAAAGTTTAATTTCTTAAATTAATTAACAAAAATGAATTAAACAATTTACAATTAATTATTTTTATTAAAAATAATTAATTTTTAATAATTTTTTATTAAAAATTACTTTTAATAAACAAATTTAGTAATCTAAATAATAGTAAAAATAATATCAAACTCAAAATTTGTCAGATTAGGCAACTTAACTGATTGTTTTGGTATCCTTTTAATACAAGGGTAAAGAAACGTTAGACTGAAAATACGATTGAAACAAATAATTAGAAACGTTTACATATATGAATGTCTGCCCAAATCGGTTCTCAAATAGTCAATTTTCGGTTCATATCTAAGCGAGTCTCTGAATCGTAACAGGCGATTCTCAGTTAAAGTTACTCTATAACTGATAACTCTATGTTATAAATTATATTACAACTGAGTAAAATGTTATATTTATTTTAATCTTTTATTTCTACATATTTATGTAAAAAGATTATGATCTTTTTAACTAGATTATATTTATAATCTTTTATTTTTATAATCTTATTTTATTTCAAAAGATTATATTTAATTTGAAATCAGAAATGATTTCAATTATTTTCTCAAGATGTAAGATGAAAGTCTCTTATTAAATCTAATTATCAATACACCAAAGGAGTCGAGTGATCGTTAGCCAGCATTAAAAGGACTGAAACTTGAAATGTAGGTATTGGATCAGTAGCTGGAGGTCCACAAATACTGAAGTGTAGCGGCCTGCTATTGGCTTGTAGATAGGATTAAAGTAGCATCAGAATAAAAATAGTCATCAAAATTTTAAAGTTGATATACCTGTGCGGACTGCACAGGTATATCAACTTTAAATTGGGAAACAAACTATAGGTAACCAGTTTGACCTTCTCCTACCAACGCAGATTTAATTTGAAATCAGAAATGATTTCAATTAAATTTGCAAAATGTAAGAATGATGTATTTCATTAAACCTAAAGGCCAATAAAGCAGACGAATCGAATGATCGTCATCCATAATTAAAAAGCCTTAAACGTTAAACTTAGGTATTGAATAGGTAGCTGATGAGGTTCATCAATACTGAAGTGTAGCGTAATGCTATTGGCTTGTAGATAGGATTAAAGTAGCATCATAATAAAAATAGTCATCAAAATTTCAATAGTAACAATGAGTGCACAGGTATATCAATTTGAAAATAGGAAACAAACTGTATATAACTAATTTAATAATAGCAATCATTAGGTGAAATAGGTAGGTTTTCAAATTGAAAGTAGTACCTTTTGAAATCAGAAATGATTTCAATTAAATTTGTAAAATGTAAGACGGAAGTATTTTATGTAAACTAATTGCCGATAAATCAGATGATTCGAGTGATTGTTAGCCAACATTTAAAAGTACCGAAACGTGAAATGTAGGTATTGGATCAGTAGCTGATGAGGTCCATCAATACTAAAATGTAGCGTAATGCTGTTGTGTTATATTTGTAGATTGTGTTTGCAAGTGTATACAAGTGATAAACATGTGTATCACTGGACACTATTTACCTTATCCGGTGTTTTAGTTCTTAAAACAAAAAATATAACTTTATTTAAGTGAACATAAATGTACTCATAATCTAGAATTAATTGAAAATTTAGAATTAAAGAAACTATTACTAAAAGGAAATAAATTATATAATGACTTAAATGCTTACTTTGGTAAGCTGATTAATAGTAAAAGCTTAGTGAAAGCCCTTATAAAACTTAAGGCTTAATTTCTTACTTTAGTAAGTTGATAGTAAAAGCTTAAATACATCAAAGCTTAATACTAAAAGCTTAATAGTAAAAGCTTAAATACATCAAAGATACATATTTGGAAAACTTATATATTAGATAAAATTAAAAATAAAATGAAAATAACAAACAATTATAAATGGAAAGATCAAATTAATAAAGATATGTATAAAGAACTTACTAAATTAAAGGATAACTATATAATAACAACTATTGATAAAGCTAGTAATAACTTCGTCTTGATATGCAAAAAGCTTTATTATGATATACTAATGAAAGAGGTTAATTATAATGATTTAAATATAAACACAACATATGAATGTAGTGATTTAGAAACAATTATTACAATTCATAGTTCTATAATGGATAAAAAGGGTATAAAGGTTGAATCAGATAATAAAAATATACCTATATTATATTGAAATCCAAAATTACATAAAATCCAATAAAACCTAGGTTCATATGTAGTGCGTTTGAATGTACATTAAAACGGCTTTATGTTTATATGAATATAATACTTAATGTATTTATAAAACACTTCAAGACATATTATAAGGTAATCGAAATTAATACTGGTATAAAACGCTATTTCAGTATTAATTCTACAAAAAAATTTTTAGAACACACAAAGGGAATAAATTTTCAGAATATAAATACATACGATTTTAGTACGCTTTATACAAATCTAGATTTAGTAAATATTAAAGATGAATTAGAAAAATTAATTAATCTTATATTTAGAAATAGATATACATATATATGTTATATTAATTATAACGCATATTTAACAAAAATTTAACCATCAAGTAAATATAAATATATGGATAAAATTGAATTAATAGAATCCTCAAATATTTTAATAAATCAAAATTATTTAAAGGTATGGACATATATATTTAGACAAAAAAAATGTGTTTCAATGGGAGGTATTAGTGGTCCAATTATAGCTGGCTTGTTTTTAAGCTTTATAGAATATGAATTTGTTCATAACTCTGTAAAAACTAAATCTAAGCTATATAAATATATGAAATATTTATTTTGATACATTGATGATTTATGTGTATTTAATTCTAATAATTTTTATTCAATTAGTGAACAAATTTATCCAGAAAGCCTTATTTATAACAAAACCAATATTGATGATAAAGAAGGTGTATATCTAGATGTGAACATTAAATTAACATTAACTAAAACTACTATTAATTTATATCGTAAAGATGACATATTTAAATTTACAATAAAAATTTTTTGCATGAGCATTCATGCATACTATAGATTATAAAATATAATACATTAAATAATGAGATATTAAGAATTGCAACAATTTGTAACGATATTGGTTTTCTTCAAAATCATTTAAATAATTTAATAGATGCATATTTTTAACTAGGTTACTAAAAATACCATCAAACAGAATATAGTAAAATATAAAAATCAGCAAAATATTGTTAAAAATAAATTTAAACTCTTAAACTGGAAATTTTTAATGGATGGATACTAAATAATATTATGGAGAATTGCTTCCGAGTCAAATGCAACCTTTTTATTGCAAACCATCCCCGGTAATTCAAAAGACTTAATTTATTATTAGATATTTCGACTGTATTCAGCAGTCTTTTTCAATGCAAAAATAGAAGAACACATGTTAATAAATTTAATATAATTAATTTAATATATGTTAATATAGTTAATATATTTTAATATATTAAATATTAAATATTTATATTATATTTATATTTTAATATATTTTAATATATAGTTAATATAATTAATTTGTATATATGTTATAGCCCTATATGAATAAAATACTTAAAGTAATTAAAGCACACTTTAAAAAATATCGCAAGGTAATCGAAATTAATACTGGTATAATACTGGTATAATTAATCTTACATTCGAAAAAGATATACATATATATGTTATAATAACTATAACGCCTATCTAACAAAAATTAAACCATCAAATAAAAATAAATATATGGATAAAATTGAATTAATAGAATCCTTAAATATTTTGATAAATCAAAATTGTTTAAAAGTAGGGACATCTATATTTAGACAAGTAAAAGGTGTTCCAATTGAAGGTAATAGTATACCTATATTATATTGAAATCCAAAATTACATAAAAATCCAATAAAACCTAGGTTCATATGTAGTGCGTTTAAATGTACATTAAAACCACTTTCTGTCTATATGAATAAAATATTTAAAGTAATTAAAGCACACTTTAAAAAATATTGCAAGGTAATCGAAATTAATACTGGTATAAAACACTATTTCAGTATTAATTCTACAAAAGAATTTTTAGAACAGACAAAAGGAATAAATTTTCAAAATATAAATATATACGATTTTAGTACTCTTTATACAAATCTAGGTTTAGTAGATATTAAAGAAGCGTTAGTAATATTAATTAATCTTATATTCGGAAAAAGATATACATATATATGTTATAATAATTATAACGCACATCTAACAAAAATTAAACCATCAAGTAAATATAAATATATGGATAAAATTGAATTAATAGAATCCTTAAATATTTTGATAAATCAAAATTATTTAAAGGTAGGGACATCTATATTTAGACAAGTAAAAGGTGTTCCAATGGGTGGTAATAGTAGCCCAATTATAGCTGACTTGTTTTTAAGCTTTATAAAATATGAATTTGTTCATAACTGTGTAAAAACTAAATCTAAACAATATAAATATATGAAATATATGTTTCGATACATTGATGATATATGTGTATTTAATTCTAATAATTTTTATTCAATTAGTGAGCACATTTATCCAGAAAGCCTTATTCTATAACAAAACCAATATTAATGATAAAGAAGGTGTATATCTAGATATGAACATTAAATTAATATTAAGTAAAACTACTGTTAATTTAATTAATTAAATTAACAGAAAAATTAATTAATGTTCATAAATTAATTAAATTAATAAATTATTAATTTAATAATTATTAATTTCATAAATTATTTTAAATTAATTAAAGAAAAATTAATTAATCTTATATTCGGAAAAAGATATACATATATATGTTATAATAATTATAACGCCTATCTAACAAAAATTAAACCATCAAGTAAATATAAATATATGGATAAAATTGAATTAATAGAATCCTTAAATATTTTAGTAATCATATATTCGTCATTCTTAATATAATATGATCCTTTAGTATATAATCCTTAATATTTTAGTAATCATATATTCGTCATTCTTTCGCCCGACGCGAAAGAATGACGAATTCCGTTTCGTCATCACTATGACTCATCAGTGACAGTTCCCTCCTACTGCTGGATGCAGATGAGGACTAGCAGACGGCAATCAAGTGCATGCTGTACTAGAAAATCTCTAGTAACATCATCTAGACTGCTGAATTAGCACTACAATAACTTTACCAAATTTGATCATTAGCACAAGTACTTGCAAATTTGAAATAAGAAATGATTTCAATTAAATTTGCCAAAGGTTAGACGGAAGTCTTTCATTAAATCTAATTGCCAATAAAAGCGGACGAGTCGAGTGTACGTCAGCCAACATTAAAGGACCGAAACGTGAAATGTGGGTATAGGATTAGTAGCTGATGAGGTCCATCAATACTGAAATATAGCATACTGCTGTTTACTTAAAGCAACGAGCACAAAATTTACTAAAACTGAATAATCATCAAAATTATATTGAAAATTACATGTATTTTATGTTGATGTAATGGCAATAATGTCGATATAATTGTCTATAAAAAATGATGTAGTCCTTCCTTTACTTCTTTCACTATAAACTAATTATCGAAGTCATTTCTAGTGAAATGATAAAAGTTGGTACTTGATCTACTCTATTGTTCTTGCAGCAACGATACACTAACTTTTATGTGTAGATCTCGAACTTTGCTCATTTTTGTCGATAATTTAATTATTAAATGCTATATTTTGTATGAAAAAGATAACATGTATGAAAAATAATAAAGTACAAAAAGTAACATTTGTGAAAATGATACTGATACACTAAATATGTTAATATGTAGTTGGACAACATTTCAAATTTCTAATTAGTTTACTGTTTTTATCGTAATGTACCAGGTATTTATTTTTTATTCATAATATTCTTGTGTAAAATTAATAGTATCTTTAATCAATAAAGATAATTAGTTATTCATTAATTAATTATTTATTCGTAATTATTGAAAAGTCTTTGTTTAAATTTTGTTGTAAAATAAAACAATGAAAACAATTAAATGTTTAATTTGATCATTGAATTAATAATTTTATAATATTTTTTAATTAATATTTTATGATGTAATATTGTATGATTTTGTAATTATCCGTTGCTAATACAAATGTCTCTATAGTAGCCTAAAATTAATCAGTTTCGTCTACTAAAATAATTTTAGTAAATTACCACAAAATAAAATAATTTTTGGCAACTTTATTTTTGCGTATTAGCAAAGCGGCCTTAAATTATTTGCAGATCAATGCGCTGTTGAGTTAAATTATTAGTAAATATCATATTCGGCTATTATATTCAATAAAAAATATTTGGTTTTCTGTTTAATTAGATAAAGGAAATAAAACGACAAATTCCTGAGAATTTGACTGCAATGGCAAACCTATTAAAGAACGTTCCTGATGATCTCTACTTGATATTGAAAGCAAACCGTTTACTGGAATCTTTAAATGAAACATTAGGCATTCGAAATCGGTACATTTCATTTATACCTTTACATCGATCATGTATACACTATAAATATAAATTCGAAAGATCGAAAGAATCAAACGTTTATAGAAAAATATGTCTGTTTGCAGAGGAACAAATTCAAATTTTACTTTTTAGATCATATCTGCTGATGCTTGATTTTTCTATGCGAATGAACGGCCTCTTTAAATACTTAAAATTTTTCACAGTGTACAGTTCTAGTGTAAAAGCGAATTTGATTTGATTTCAATAAACGGATATACGTAAATATTTATTTTATCACGAAATAAATGTAACTTGTTGATTTCTGTAAGATAACTTAATAAAGTTAATATTTGTCTAAATCAGTGATTCCCAAAGTATGGTAGACGGCTCCCCAGTGAGGTTCTTTAGAAATTTAGGGGACTATGACGGATTATGAAGAAATAGTGGAGGGGGCTGAAAGACCAAAAAAGGCCCTGGTGGATTTCTTAGAGCCTCAAATGTATTTGCTTTATCTGGTCTTTGAGCTGTTGCGATAAAATTGTTGGTCTATTTCCAGCATTATACTTAGTAGAACGAAGATTTAGTTGAAAGTTTTTTGTTGAACACTAGAAATTGAGCACAAGTAGTAGGTACAAGCAATCGATCAATTACGTAAGTAAAAACAGACTAGCTATGATATTTTAACAATTTAAGAAACATTTTATTAAAATATTGATTAATAATAAATATTGACAGAAGGGCATTTAACATTTAGCTTTATTCGGCTAAACACATTGACTTTCAAGTACAAAGCGGAATAGAAAATTTCAGAATTATTATGACTATTTAGCATTTATTGCTCTTAAAACAATTTGCTTTAGCATTTAGCTTAAAGAAGTCAAAAAGAAATTACAATGTCATCATTTATCGTGCCAGTTACATACTAAAAATTGTTTATTATAAAAATTAGTTTATACTAATTATATTAAAAATAAATAAATTTTATTATTCAAATAAAATTTAAAAAAAGCTGTATAATTATTTAAATAATAATCTTATAATAATTAAATTTATTGAAGATGTATCCTTTCATCAATATTTTTTAAGTCTTGTAAAGGCTAACCGGGAATATTAATATACGTCTACAATTTTTAATGTTTAAAATTATTACATTTATTTAATTAATTATATTTACTTGATTACATGTAATATGAACATATCTTGCTAATAAATTAAATTTCGTTAATACTTGTGTTATAGTTTATGTTTGTTATTTTATTTTCTTAACAGCATCAGTTTCGTTTAAAATGAAGTTACAGGAATAAAATGTTGGCCTTGATACATTTCTGTTTTAAATGATTTTGAAGAAAGCCAATATCATTACATATTGTTGCAATTCTTAAAATTTCATCATTTTATGTATTATATTTTATATTATATGGTATGCATGAATGCTCATGCAAACATATGTTTCTTGTAAATTTAAATATGTCATCTTTACGATTTAAATTAAAAATAGTGTTTATTTATACTTACTTTATATGCTTCCCTTATCACCAAACTTATTTAAATTATTTATTATTATTTATTATCATTTAATTTAATATACGTAAACTCAATTACCTGATCCAATTATTATTTCATGTATTAATTATTTCATTTTATTATAAACATCAGTTTCGTTTAAAATGAAGTTACAGGAATAAAATGTTGGTCTTGATACACAGGGCAGATCAAGATTAAAAATATTTACAGATTAAAAGCATTAAAATATAAAGCCAATCAATACTGATCCATAATTACTCCGACTTTTGTATTATAGAATACCAACAAGAAAATAATAGCGAAATTAAAAGTAAGCTGTTCGTGAAACTTAAAATTTGTATACGCTAATAATCAAAATAAAACCGGTTTTAAAACGCAAAAATTACAAATTGGAAATAATTCAAAAAACGACGCTAGAGTACATAAATTTACAATTTAAATTTAGCTACTAATAGAATTTCGACTATCTGGCCATTCCCATATCTGTGATGAATTGGTAAAATCGCATTCTGACATAACGAGCTTTTTTTCCGAGCTAATTGCCAGACATAACCCTGACGAATGCTTTATTAATTTGTTATCCTGAAAACAATATTTTTATTTTATGAAAAGTATGATCTCATACTTGAATATGCCATAATTGATTTCCTTTTCTACCATGACAAGACAATAGAACAACCCTGCCTTCTTTATTAATTTCCCTTATACCGCCGGCGTAGTCAAGGCAAAGTTCTGCTTTGCGAATTTCATTTGCTGGACTGTAGTACCATAGCTTTACGGTAATAGTTTAATATATTAGATTGTTTGAATTCCTAAAGTACCTGAGTGCCTCGCAATCCGTGACAAGGAAATACTATAACATTGTCAGATGCTCTCTTTCCTGCGGAATCAAGACATAGGTTTTCCATTACATTCTTTACCTAAATATATATGGTAAATGAATTAAAGGAATTAAAATTATGCATACCTCTCCAATTTTTAACATATCCTTTGGAATAAACAGCTCCGGATAAATATTTCGGTGAAAATACTCGAATTTTTTACAGTTTAAACTTTCACGCAACTTGTGACGACCCGTGATATTCCCATACACTTCAGGTTTTCGCTATAATAATACTTATTTTATAAAAGAAATATATAAGAATGTAATTAAAGCCAATATATTTTTAATTAACGAATTTTGAGTTTTATTTATGTCATAAAGAAATTTAAAAAAATAACAAATACATTCTATTGTACAGTGAATCACAAAGTACAGAATTAGTAAATGTAGGTGTGTAAATTGCATATTTTTTAATCGTAACTTGTGAAATTTGAATGAGTAGTGTGATCAGAATGTAGTCTTTAGGTCATCTTTTTAAATTATAATCAGAATTAACTATATATTACAATATTTCTGGATTTTAAAACAAGTAGAAACAATTGGCAAATACATTGAGTAAATATACTGAGTTTCCATTTTCGCATTGCTTGAGTAAATTAAGCTACAATTTTACCATCGTTAAGCGTTTACTAACCCATGTACAGAGAAGCAGATAATATCTGTTCTTAGAATAAAGTACCGAATAAGCTATCAAGTTATATTTAATGTACATTTTATTTGTATGGCAATAGACACAGTATTTAAATATCTCAACTTGTCGTTTTGTTGATAACATTTTCCTAATAGCTCAGAAGCATATTGCTTCGATAGGGATTTCGAACAGCAGTCCAATCCAATAAATTAGGAAGACTGGCACATTAGGTTACTTTGCTGATTCTAAACTTAAAGTTTATTATCTATGCCATTATTATTGAACATGTGACTTTCGCTTAACAAATGCCAGGTAAGCAAATGTAAAATCAGTTTTCCTGATTTGCTACTTTCAGGTTTACTAATTCATCATTTTAGCTTTAATTGAAAGGTTGATTTGGCTTCACGAAAGAGATAAATGTATTTAATATATTATAAAGCTCTAATGATGATATTATATATTATGCTGCTTGTGTCTTGTTTCTTTCGTAATATCAACGCATAGATTTTTGATACTGCTCAATGTTCTTCAATATTTATACCCACAGTTGTGTAACCGAAAAGTGTTGGTGCACATGTGCACATCTATGTTGCCGACCTTGCCCATCTAGAAGTTTTCGCATCAATCAATATACAGTATATCATATTGACAAATCACAATATGGCGAGACGGCAACATCATCTTTTATGATGATCTAATAAATCCCAGTGTCTGTCTTTTGTTTCCTTCGTAATTTCAATGACATGTTTTACAAAAAATAAATAAAAACTTGAAAGTGTGTTTTGTTTTGCAAATAAATATAAAAATAATATATTTAATATGCAAATATTTTTATAATATAATGTATAATATTAATTTATAGTAATTTATTATTAACTTGTATAATATTACTATATTATATTTAATTTAGCATTATTATTAAATTTATAAATAATTTAAAATACGTAAACTCAATTAGCTGATATTATTATAACTTCATCTAATAAACAAAACATTCTTTCAAGTGTGTTTTGTTTCGCAAATAAATATAAAAATAATATATTAAATATGCAAATATTTTTATAATATAATGTATAAATAAAACTTCTTGCGCAATCAAGAAGTTTTCGCATTCAGCAATAAACAGCATATCATATTGACAAATCAACATATGGCGAAACGGCAACATCAGCTTTTATGATGATCTAATAAATCTTTTTTTGATCTAATAAACAAAACACACGTGAAAGTGTGTTTTGTTTTGCAAATAAATATAAAAATAATATATTAAATATGCAAATATTTTTATAATATAATGTATAATATTAATTTATAGTAATTTATTATTAACTTGTATAATATTACTATATTATAATATTTAATTTAGCATTAGTATTGAATTCATAAATGTTTAAAATACCTACTCAATTAACTTCATTCTAAAAAGTGCTATCACCTAAATGTTTGTAATTTAATATATTTTTATATATTTTTTCAATTTATTTTTAACACGCTTTACAAAAATAAAAGTCTGTATTGCTTTGCAAATATATATAAAAATAATATATTTAATATGCAAATATTTTTTATATTATAATGTATAATATTAATTTATAATAATTTATTATTTACTTGTAATATGGCAATTTCAATTTAAATTGCAATTTCTACGAAATAGCGGTATTCAGTTGCTAATTCTTCATATTACAATAGTATTTTCTCGTTAATTTTTAGAGTGCGATTTTAAAGGAATTATGTAATGCAGACAATCGAAATATATATTAATAAATATGTCAAACTTAAGGATGTTATACTGATATTTTCTTTAATACTAAACATGTGTCCGCAAATTATTGTACGGATATCATCACTACTAGTGGCAACACGACTTCACTACTAACATCATCCTGCGCTGACGTTAGTACTCAGTAGATCATCAGGGCGCAGGTAATGAGCGCTAACGTTTCAACATCTGTAATACTTGGAATATTTTATAGAGAATCCAGCAAGTCATTGAAAAATTGCACGAAACATTTCTGGGAATTTATAGTCTCTTTATCGGTATAACAATTTTCGAAATATATTTCTAGATCAGGTCATTGTAGTTAGGTCGTGTTGCAACTAGTTCTTGACGATATGCGTACACTAGTTTGCAGACTTATGTTTAGGATTAAAGAAGAGATCGGTACATCTTTACGTTCCACAGATTAATGACCTGCTCTGGAAATATATTACAAAAATCGTTAGACCGGTGAAGAGTCTATAAATTCGCAGGAATGTTTCGTGCAATTTTTCAATCACTGGCTGGATTCTCTATAGTTCATTCAAGTATTATTATTCGAATGTCGTAGTCACATCGGCAGTCTACGAAAAACACTGATCCAAGATAGGTGAAAGATTGTACCTGTTCAATACTTATACCATCAATAATAACTGAGCACGGAGGGGAGTTTATGGCGAGTAGTTGACATTTCGGTAAGTTAAAAAATAACCCATATTTCTTTGCTGTCTCGCCTATGCGGGTTGCTGTACGTTGCGCATCATCAAATGATTCTGACAGTACGACTACATCATCCGCGTACGTCAGATCAGAAAGCAGCATATTGCTCTGATGCAGGCGTATACCTTCACTGTGCAGGTAGAGCGTTTCCCATAGGAGATGATCGATGAGAATGTTGAATAGTTCTGGTGATAGTACTCCCCCTGTCGAACACCTGTACTGACAGGAAACGGAATTCCAGTACAACCGTATTCGCACACGACTGACACAGTATTTTCATACATTGCACCGATAAGTTCACACAGGTGTTTAGGAATGCCTAAGGTATTGAGGAGCTTCCAGATGAATAGTCGATTAACTTGGTCAAACGCCGACTCGAAAAACAGATAACTTGATACTCTTGACGGACATCCATCAGAACGCGAAGGGTGAATATATGATCAATGCATCCTTGATTTGGTCTAAATCCAGCTTGATTTTCTCTTGTTTGAATTTGCCGTAACAGCCCAAATTCTGTTCAGAATTATGCCTTCTATGATTTTATATACTTAAGGTAGGAGAGATATGGGTCGATAATTCGAGCATAATGAAGCATCCCCCTTCTTCAGTATTGGAATTATAACTGAAGTTTGCCAGTCCATGGGAACCTGATTGTGATTCCAGATACATTGGAACAAATCGGTCAAATATTTGACAACTTTAGGACCACCATATTTGAGAAATTCTGGATGTATTTGATCATGTCTCGCAGATTTTCCGCATTTCAGTGTATTAATTATTTGACTGACCTCAATACTTGATGGGGGGTTGCCGTCGATTTCTAACACTTCTGTATGCATAGTACATACTTGGCGACTCCAGGATTTGTCATTACTATATGAGTTTGTTGAAGTGTCTGTCCTCTTGTAGAGATTTGTAAAATGAGCTCTCCAGCGTTCTAACCGTGCAGACTTTTCGAATATTTTATGTGACATATCGATATTCCACACCCCTGTGACTCCACTCTGCTGTGTAGGTGTGTAGTCATTCAAGTATTACACCATGTTTAAACGTTAGTGGTCAGTGCCTGCGTGTTGATTATCCACTGAGTACTAACGTCGGCGGTGGATGATGTTAGTAGCTAGGTCGTGATGTAACTAGTTCGTGACGATATTCGTACACTAATTTGCAGGCACATGTCTAGAATTAAAGAAGAGAGCAGTATAACATCCTTCCGTTTCGCCGATTAATAAATATTGAATTATTTTTAAATGTTTTACCATTAACATTGTTATATTTACTACTATATCGTTCAATTACTTTTGCTAATAGTCAATAAAAATAAGTTTTCAAAAACAATCATTTTCTAAATTGGATTGAATCACCAACCAAAACTTGTCTTCTTAATATCGATAATTTTGTGTGTCAAGAAACATCGGCGGTAACATACCTTTTCTACCGGAATATTATCGAGAAAATATGGAAGATAATCATCCAGCCAGACAAGTCCAACGCGCATGGTATTTCGTAGGACTACATTTTCCCCTTTTGGCCACTGATACGGGCTCCGCTTCCTGAATATATGGCCAACATGTGAACAAGGTGATATTAACAATTCTCCACCGCATAACCAGAGCTAGGAAGTTAAACAAGTAGGAAAATATACTATTCTAGAAAATTTACAAGCTACAGAATATTTAATTAATACCTCGACATATATGTCCTATCAATATTCTTCTGCAATTATTTCTAAATTAGTTTACATTCAAATAATGAACGAAATTGATTTTATTTATTATGGGTCGTATAACATCTTTGAAAACGATTTTTTTCAATTACAAGGATTTTATTATGAAAATTAGATTATTATCTTTTACAAATTTCAGTAAAACCAATATTTTTGCTAGAATTTTCAAATGTATTTTTTTAATTTTCATGTAGTTAGTTTAAAATATAAAACATATTTTAAATGACCTCAGCATTGTTTAATTCACTACTTGATTGTTGATCATCGCAGTCAAGGTGAATTCTGTCACGACACATTTCAAATGCATGAGTTGACACTGTATGCAAATATACCGACTTTGGCACGCTCTCTAAAGTATCATTTGTTGATGATTGTTTCGTCATCGACACCTTTCAAAGATTAAAAACTTTTTTTCGAATCTGCTCAAGTAAATCGTCTTTAAGTTTCTTGTCCCTAGTCGACAATTGGTTTTTCTCCTCTCGCTCACTGGTAGTTTCGTTTTCACTATCAAAATTGATTATACTATTGGGAAATGGAGGAACTTTGTCGATTTGTACAGAATTATGTACATTTAATGATTGGTTTGACTGATCGGTACTATTTAAGCTGTGCTGGGTTAATTCCGTTGTCTTACCATTGATCGACAATTTACTTGATTCAAAGGATATAACTTAATATTGTGTTTATTCGGCATTCAGAGATTTGGATTGAAAATTGTCGTAAACGGATAACAGGCTTTTAACAGCATATGCATTATCAATTGCGAATTTTGAATACCGTGTAATAAATTGATCATTGCATCCGTATGTAGATTCTACCGACAACTTCTTGTTAAGACAAGCGTCTGGTTCGAAGAAGCGTTTCTCATGTTCAGATGTTTTCTGTTGGCCATTTTCTGTTGCAACACGCTTGATCACCCTGTTTCCTTCGTCGTTCCATCCATTAAAGGCTTCCCTCAAATAGCATTATGTTGCCGCTCTTGATAACCATCTTACTGACAAGTGAGCGAGTATATTTCTCCCATATACGCCATGCACATGCAGTGGCCGTATCTATAGTCCTGTTCGTGTAAGGGAATCCCAAGTCCCATTCTGACTAGGATGCAGAATTGTGGAGCGTTAGTTCCATTCCGGATGCTGCATTTGGCAGGGCCCAAGTTAAGACCCGGCATTTGGACACGGCACTGCGTGTTTTTGGGGACGATCTATTTCGGTAGATGATTGTATCAGGCGGTCGAGGCAAGATGGTCGATCAGCCGTAAATTTTATGATTGACTGCCCTCTATAAACGGTATAAGCTGCGAGTCCATCGCGGTTCTTAAGTTACCAGTGCCTCGGAAAAGCCAGGAAATAATAAAGCGTCCACACTGTATACCTATGCGACCTGCTTCATACAATGGATGAATGCGCTCAGGGCGTACGCAGCATTGCATCTTAGACCGAAGCCTCCCAGACGGATTGAAAGTGTCATCTGTGATTTGGTCGATTCGTGAAGTTGGCACGTCAACAAGGTGTCCGCGTAGAAGGTGTCCGACTTAAGGGTCTGGCAGCATGGTTTCTGCATCAATTGTCTGGACCAGCGGTAAAGAAACTCAGGAAGAATCAGGTAACGCTTGCTTGGCTATCCGAGGTCAAGTAAGCGCGTTTACCTGAGGGCGAGACAAAAGTTTATTGTTTCAGGAGAGCCGATGACCTCGGAACTTCGGCAATTTAGTTGGAGCTCTATCACCTTTAAGCCTGCGTTTATCCAGCCGAGTACGGATACGATTGCCGATGGCATCCCGCTGACTATGATGTCGTCCAGTATCACGTATTGAGGTTTATTTCAAGGATATGGAATACATGTTCAATCGTATTCTAAATGGCCAACGAGAAGAGGAATGAGGCCAAATCATCCCTCTGCTGGGTTCTTTCACATGAGTTGAGAGGATTGAGTAAGCGAAATGGAGGAAGTGCTTTGCACATGTATGTAAGTACGAAAAACGGCAAGAGCTCTGAAACGTTCTCTTGGATCGCCGCTCGTAAGTGTGCTCTGGATACAGAGTTGAAGGCATTCGAGAGGTCGATCTTCACCCAAGTGCAGTTGTTATCGTTGCCATGTTGCTCGTGAAATCGTCTAACGTTATGAACGTCTTTTTCTACTGCATTTGGGGTTGCTACCTCTAGTTGTGTTTGTTGATGCAGACTAGCAACAACAAACACAACAGTATTTAAGACAGATAAACTTCGTGCAGAGACGGCGAAGAGTTTCGCCGACGGCTGTTTCTTTACCTCTGCCTTTTTTTAGTGCGATCAAGTTCGCGCTGGCGATGTAATACAAGTTGTTCGGAATGTGCAAGTTCTCCAAGGATATGTTTGACAAGGTGCATCAAATTCTCTGCTAGCGATCCGTCGCTAATGACTTGTAACATATCCAGAAGATACTCCGGTCTTAGCCCCAGGCAACCTTGTCCATGCATCCTGGAATAAACAAAAATTGATTTTTGCCTATTCTTATATTAAAAATCTTACTGATAGCTAACTGATAGTGAGTGATGTTAATATGACTATGAAAAGACATACTTCGTAATTACCATTTTACTTTCTTGAACGGGCAGATTTAGATATATGTCTAAATTATTTATTTGAATTTCAAAATGGCCTCGATATAAACGTGCTTAATAACTATCGTTGAACATATTGAAGGATTTGGTTGTGCTTAACTAGTTCTGGGCACTAAAAATGGCATCAATCGATATACAATTTTCGGATGAAAATACATAAATGATTTTGTGATTAAATAATTACAATAAACTCAATAATACATGCATCTTCATATTTAGAATAATTGTATAAACACGATTATCTTTCTGATTTCGTCTACTTTAAATTAAATCGTTTAACTATAAATCATCTATTTAGTATAAAAATTTGTAGAAATACAATTTATGCCTATAAAAAATCTTTATTTTTATTTATATAACCTAATGAACATGTTTTTGATTATCTAACCTTAAACGACAGCTCAATATTTTCCCCACCCCATATTCTCATTCCATCGTCGTATTTCCCAAGCTTTTCAAACCAATCTTTTCGAATAGCAAACAAGCCACCAGCCATGGTAGGAGATCTAACGCACATTTTATCAGATTAAATCAACACCAAAGTAGCCTACCTGATAGGATCTGTACGATGTGCACGGCGCTTACGTTCGTGTTCAGGTATAACATGCCAGTTAAAAATTAGATCCCAAGTGAATCCACCGACTTGAATTGACTCGATTGGGACACTGTACATGGATAAAGTGTTATCTTGTATGGTTTCAATTACGGGTACGGCTGACGCGTTAGGGTTTTTGACTAAGATATCCAGCAATGGTTCCAGCCAACCTGAATAGCAGTAAGAAAGTTTGATTTTTATTATTTAATAATATATGTTTAAAAGGCAACAGTTCATGACAGTAAATTAACTCTGAGCACGAATAGCAAAGAGTATATTTATAAGTAAATTTAAAGTATATTTATAGCAAAGGTATATATCTAGATATGAACATTAAATTAACATAAATAAAAGCTACTATTAATTTATATCGAAAGATGACATATTTAAATTTACAAGAAACATATTTTTGCATGAACATTCATGTATACCATATAATATAAAATATAATACATGAAATAATTAAATTTTAGGAATTGCAACAATTTGTGAGGATATTAGTTTTCTTCAAAATCATTTAAATAATTTAATAGATGCATATTTTAAACTAGGTTACTATAAAAATATCAAACAGCAAATAGTAAAATATATAAATCAAAACAATAATATAAAAAATAAATTTAAAATCATTAGCGGAAATTTTTTATAGATGGATAATAAATAATATACTTTGTATTAGAATAAGATACTATATAATAAAATTTAATCAGAGGAAATACGTCGTTTGAACGTATTTGGCCCACTGCTATGCTGGGTCAAGGAATTAGATGCCGAAACATGATAGCATAGCAGTTCCTCCTGATGACCTCTAATCCTTATTCTGATACAACGTATGTTATTTATTAGTCAATTCATAACTTTAAATTTAAATTTAAAACTTTTAATAGAGCAGTTCCTCCTTATAACATATAATCCTTATCATTATTCCTGATGACCTCTAATTCTTATTCTGATACAACGTCTGTTATTTATTAGTCAATTCATAAAAATGACTTTTATTTTAAGTTTTAATTATTTATTTTACCTTGATATAAATTATCTAAAATATTATATAAAATAATTAAATTATTTATAATTATTTATTATTTAATCATTTGTTATTTAATTATTTTATTTTTAATTATCTTTTTATTTAATTTATTAATAATTTAAGATACGCATACTTAGTTACCTGATCTTTGGCAATTTTAACAATTTTAATCTTTTCATTAAGGATTTCATGTATTTTATAAGATCAAAATTTTTAGTTATAGTATTTACAAGCTTAAACTTACCAATGGTTACTTCACAATGGCTATCGAGGAAAACAACGACTTCGCCTTTGGCAGCATCGGATCCGGCAATACGTGCTAATATCAATCCACTTCTTGACTGCATTCGTAAAAGTTGTACTTTTTCCAACTTATTTATATAATCATCCAGTGGTTTCTGCAGATAATCTAAGTAAATGGAGTCATTTTATATAGTCAATTGTAATCTTACTTACCAATGTTCGAGGCGTCATCAACTAAAATAATTTCTTCCAAATATTTCGATGGTGTTTGATCGAGAACAGAATGTACCGTTCGCAGTAGAACGGACCAAGCCTCATTGTGAAATATGATTATCACTGATGTTTTCGGAAGATCTTCTTTGTATTTAATTGCTTTGCATCTAACAAACAAAATAAGAATCTTACAAATATGTATAATCGCACAAGGCAAACGTACTCTGGATCTCTAAAATCCGGAAAACGTCGATGCAATGAAACTAATCTACTTGCGTATTCGTTGTATGCATGATCCTTCCAACCCTTGTCGTATTTTGCTTTCTCTTCGGGGGATAACTTATCCACATCGATGTTAACTGGGGATCCCATTTCACCTAAAAAAGCACATACACCGAGAATAATATATTTAAAATATTTACAATATATCCCTAATTGCAATTAGTAAATAAAGAACAGTTTATTTCTTTTTAATAATTAATTATAAGTTAAACATAAACTTCTATTCTGTTCATGGGATTCGCTAGCATTTAAAAATATCTTACATGAGTTAAATAACTTAATAATTAGCTATTATAAATAACTAATAATACGTTCAATTAATCAATAATCTTATTTCAAAGATTATTAGTTAAATTATTCATTTTTAAATCGAGTGCAACTTCTGAATAGTAAACGATATCACTATCATCTTTTTGGTGAAGCATCCCGAGAATGTAAATCAAAAAAATAATGTCGGATGGACACGCGGCCTTTTTTAATTGTAACCAGACTGAACAATAATAACTTTTTGATGTTGTTGACACTCGTTTTAAAGCATATTTAAGCCATATTGGGCAGGCACGAATACAGCTAACACCCATGGATTGATACCCCCGAGAATGGAACATATTGAAGATGCATTGATGTGATCAGTGGTAGATTAAAAGTTCTGTCTCATAAAAATGGAAGTTTGGTCTAGTCCGATCATGTTACTCTGTTTATATTATCCGTGGTTTATATTATCAACAAAGGATTAAAACGCAAATGTACTTTTAATAGCTTCATCATCTTCAATCTTGAACAGTGTCGTAGATCTTCTAAGGGATAGCTTGTGGCGTTGAAAAAAGTTGTCTTACCATCGTCGTGATGCTTTGAATTCTCCTCTTAACTGCAATTCTACTGTAAGAGCAAATTTTTTGAATATCAGCTCTATTTACTACATACCACATTGATTCCCCTTTGATAATCGATTCCAGGATAATTTCCTTCCGCTCATCAAATAATATTTATATTTCTTGGCATGACTTTACCACTCGAAGATCGGTGTCGGTAAAATACCTATGTATTCGTGATGTATTGATAAACAGGTTATATATCATGATATAAACATTTAATTAGCATTAATTAAAACTACTATTAATTTATATCGTAAAGATTACATATTTAAATTTACAAGAAATATATTTTTGCATGAGCATTCATGCCTTCCATATAATATTAAATATAATACATGAAATAATTAAATTTTAATAATTTTTAAAATATTTAATGATATTGGCTTTCTTCAAAATCATTAAAATAATTTAATAGATACATATTTTAAACTAGGTTACTATAAAAATAACATCAAGTAGAAAATAGTAAAATATATAAATCAACACAATAATATTAAAAATA